>JAMKCH010017853.1:0-43560 GCA_023653785.1 Ophioderma brevispina
TTTCTCGCGTAATTGTTTCAATTGGTTCGGCAAAACTCTCAATGTTGATTACCTGCAAGTTAAAAAAATAGAACAGATATACACATGAAACTTCAGGAATTTTCATTTGAAGAATGAAACTGTAGATGGTGTAAATTTGAACTTTGTAGCATATCTCCTTCTACCTTAGGCTTAGAACTTATCAATCACCCCTCGTAATAACGCAAATTTGATATCATCGAATAGATAATTTTATTCTCTTTAAAATGATACCCAATTTGTTATGTTTACTCTTTATATGTGATCAGTAGCGCAAAGAATATTGGTGAAGAACCTGCAAATTTAGAGGTCATTGACCTCTGACATCACGCTCCACCGCTCGCGACACATAAGACTTTGCTTTTCAGATGGTCCAAGGGATATCCTATACAAATATCATAACAAGACACCTGGTAAAAAATCAGGATTAAATTGCTGGTATCTCCCGGTCTAAATGGACAACCACCAGAAGTCAAATACATACATTGTTAATTAAACCTAATTTGCATAAATCCAAAATGGCCACCATTTTCGTAAATTTTGAGAATAATTTGACTTCAACATTCAAGGTATCATATGGATGAACTTTACACTCTAAAGTTTATAATTACACTATTGCACAAATATAACTATCAATATATATGTATGCAAGACTTCCAAGGTGACAACTTAAGCAAGTAAATTTGAATAAACAAACGGCCGCCATTGAAATTGCACCATAACTAGTTTTGGCTATATCCGGATTCGTAGAAGAAATATTTTAGGTTCAAAACTGCTAAAATGAGGTGTTGATTAAACACAACCAAAATGAATTCATAGCCATCCATTTTAATAAATCTAATTTGCATATCCCAAAACGGTCTCCATGGATTAAAAACAACCAAAATGAATTCATGGCCATCTATTTTAATAAACCTTATTTGCATATATCCCAAATAATCGCCATTGTTACCCAACATTTCAGCACCTAGGTTGCTTTTTAAATGGTGGCCAGTTTTCAATCATGGGCAGTTTAAGTGTTAATCTATTGCACTTGAAATTCATATTTCTAATCCCGAACGACCTTTAAAACCCAAAATCATAGAGTGGGCCCTTTCCTTGGGTTAGTGGGAAATTGCTCCTAGATCTGACTACTACTACCTCAATTATTTTTCATACAGAATATCTGATGATCCATTCTTGCACTACAATTATATGGTTTCATTCACTAGACTGCTTACCTTGAATTGATGACAAATACTATGAATTGCAGTCTATCTCCGATAGATGCCAAGCGACAAAACACCCCTATTTATAAAAGAGAATTTCCGACCGGGTGATATGACGTGACGACACCGGCCGCCATGTTCGATCGGCATCCATTCCTTTTGCTTCCGCCTGTACAGACGTGTGTGTGAATGAAACCAGTCGAAAGTTGTATGTATCGACCTCCATTAAGCACGGTAGTGTTTGTACACGTCCGCGTTTTTACGGTGTAGCGAGGGACCAGTTTAACCACCGTTGACTATACTTTTATTATGTTATTTTATCATAGAACTAGCCAGATTATCCACTGATTTTTCGCGACAATTTTAGGTTTATAATTTTAGATTTTACCCTGTTTTTCGTGGCGTGCCTCGGGAAATCGTTTATTCGCCGATTCTGTGACGATTATCGCCGAGGATTGCATATGTGGAACCTTATAGTTAATGGACTATGGTAACTGTATCGTTAATTGGTTTCGAACATATATATGCCTAAAAAAAAAATGTTGATTGGCCGTAACCGACCCGGACCTGATTTACGCCGACCCTAAATATTTTATTTTTGTGTGCAAAAGAACGCTGAAATGCAAAACCAGGAATTTAATGACGTCAGACTTCGGCACTCTAAAGGATTGGCAGGACATTCAAAAATGGACAAAATAAAAAGATTGTGTTACAGAAAAAGTGAAGATTTGTGCATTTGTTCTTGATGTGTGTCATATTATTTTGTGTTATGGTAGTGAAACATAAAAAAAAAAAAAAATCCGACTACCTACCTATTTTTTTCTAGTTTACGAACAAACAATTTTTTTTTTAGGCTTAAAAGTAATAATTCTAGTTGTCGATAGTGACTAACATGGGTCTGTGCTGATTTATTACAGATAGTTGGGTTTGATTGTGTTGGGTTGCCCCGATCACTGGCCATCCTATTGATTTTCTTATCCCCGCTCCTGGCAGCCTTTATTCAATACCTATTGTAGGTGGAAGTCATACTAATTAGTCACTATCATTATTCAGCATCGATTGATGTTAACGATCTTATTTTTGCTTTTAATAGTTGTTTTTTCTTTCAATCATTAGGAGTCCTTTATCTCTACAAAAATTGTTTGTCCCCGATATTTTTTTGTAGAGACTAGCACTTACCATCTGTTATTTGTTGTAGGACTGCGGGCGCAATCCGCTCCGCGACGCCACATCATTTCCCGGCCTTGTTCTGTCATAGATTGCCGTTCCCTTGTGCCGGGGTGGGACCCCATCCCTCTTGTCTTGCTCACCGGGGGAGTGTTCTCGCAAGGCCCGGTGCTCTCGTTTGTGTCGGCTTTGCGTCTCTTTCGTGCGATTGAGAGGTGGGGGGCCTTCTCTAGGTCTCCGTCCGCGCGGACCTAGCCGTGATGTCTCAGTGTGATATATACTAACCACTTACCCCGGGGGTCTTCCTGTAAACATAATGGGTCGTCAGGTGGTGACGGCGGTAGGTCTATGGGGGCTCCGGCCCTGACGTCTGTGGCAGGCCCTCGGGGCTGGATAGGCTGTAGCTGTCGAGGTGTTTCTTCGGGTGGATTGGGCGCCCAAAATTCTCCTGTGATTCACGCTACGTGGTTGGCGAGCAACCGGTCTGGTATATCCCGGAGTCGCTTGTGGCTTGGAGCAGTTTCTAGGTTGGTTGTGGGAAATGTTCCATAATCGATGGTAGGGACACGCTAGCTGCGGCCGGGAGCCTTGGGCTTTTCAGCTGATTTGCTGGTGTAGATTCAGAGCGATAACCCAGTAGGGCCTAGGTTTGCAGTAGCTTTGGAAGTGCCCAAACTTGAAGGGTGATCAACTGGGGAGTCGTTCCTGGTTGTCATCAGCATAGAAAACCGGTTGTTCGGCGAAGTATGCGACTAGGTTCATGGTTTATGTAGCCCAGGACAGTCGCAGTGTGTCTGCTCAGGCTGGCATTACTAGCCCGCCCGTGGTTTAGGCCTCCTTCTGTAGGCCCTGGTGCAGGTTATATGGTGCTTGTGTTAGGCCCTCTGGTCTTGCATGACTCAGTAATATCTACGGTGGCTAGTACCCCTGTACAGGCTGCTGTGGTATCTGCTGGGGCTCAGGTGCCTGTATCACTGGGCCATGGCACGGGGGTTCAGGGACCCTTGCCTGGTCTGCCTAGCATGAAGCATAGAGTGCTTTCGGGTTGATCAGGGTGCTATGCCCTCAGTAGCTGGGCTCGGGGTATGCTGGGGGGTCGGGACTACCGGGTTCAGGAGCCTCAGTGCTAGGGCATCTGGGGGGCTAGGCATAAAGGGTCAGGCTACACAGCCAGTTGCTGCCAGGAAAGCTGGGCTACTACTCGGCGGCGGGTCCTTGGTTAGGATGGTTTACTGCTAGAGACAAGGTTCGTTTGCACCAACCTCCATAGAGTTGCCTCATTTCTTTGTGGCAAAACAAGGGGGGGTGCACGGTTCTGTTCGGGGGTGCACAGGGGTTTGTCCGGGTCCATATGTGTGATTACATGGGGTACATTCGGGTCTAGAACTGCCTCAGTGGCCTCCCAAGCTGCTTTACAGGTTGGGTATGCGCTTATGGCCCTCCCATAATTCCAGCTTCCCGCTGCCAATGTAGGCCCAACTCAACCGATTAGGGCGAGTTGCCTGCTGCAGTAGTGACGCAAGGGAATGAGGCACCTCGGCCAGGGACGGCTTCTGCTAGTACACATAGAGTGGCTTCTAGTGGACATACCCCAAGCTATGTCTAGTCTGGTACCCGGGCTCTTAGACTCACTGGAGGGGACTCTCTGGGGGGGGGACAATGAACCACTCCGACGGTGGTCAGCGTCAGGGAGTTGCATAGTCAGTGAAGAGGTGCTACCCCCCTTGCAGCTACTCCAAGTGGCAGAGACTCTACCCCTTCCTCAGTTGCAAGCTCCGAGTGAGCCGCTTGACGGGCTCTTGGATTACTCCTTTAGTCTTATGGCGGGTTGCTTCTTCCCTTAACCTGCCTTTGACTTTGAGGAGCCAGAGAGAGCGCTGGAGTCCTATCATCGGGAGAAAAACCGTTTTCGGGACGGGCTCCGGTCCTTCGCTTGCTCTACGGCTTACGAAGGACATTGGGGCATTGTTGAGAAGCTTGGGCCCCGGGTTGAGCTCTAAGGATTAAGACCCGAGTCTGATGCACTGACTGTGACTATAGGCACCAACGTATTGTCGGTCTGTACGAGGGCTGATCGAGGACTTAAACGTTCTTTCAATGTCCCCTCAAGGTCCCGGACATGGCTAAGCACCTCCTCTGAGGGGAAGTCAGTTTGTGCCCTGACTTTTAACCCTTTTGGGAGAATCAGTGGGCCGCTTTGGACGGGTGTGTTCGCACCTCATTGCGTTTGCGCCCGTTTTCTTATGGATTCATGTCCGATTCCGTCAGGTCCATGGGGAGGCTGAGGCACCTTCATCTGACAAGGGTTCGGCAGCTGGCTTCTTCTTCCCTGGTGCATAGTCAGCTTGGACTTGTCGAAGTTGTCTCCTGGCTGTCTTTAGTGGCAGTCAGGGGGGAGCATGCTTTGCTTCTTCTGAAGTAGACCTTTTATCCGATTAACGGATTAAACTTGACGAGGTCCTTCAAGTCGGAGCACCTCTTTGGTTCTTCCTCGTTTGCTTGGGTCAGAAAGTGCAGGATCAAAGAGGATGAGACCTGAGAGGAGACTGTGAAGGATACTGTGGTCGCTTGCATAGCAACCCATCCACGCTCATAAGAAGAAGAGGGAAGTTAGGGCTAAAATCCTATTATAAGGGTCCTTCGTCCCTACTTCAACACATGACCCTTCCATCGCTGCTTATCTCCCCCACTGCGGGGAAGCGCCCCCCAGTGGGGCGGCCGCTTGAAACAAGCATGCTGCGGGAATGGGAGACATATCCCCAGCAAGTGGGTTGGGTAGAAGACGGTTGACGGAGGTGGTTGGGTTTTGTTCCATCGAGGTTTACCTATCCTCCTCTGTTTGGAATAGTCGGGAGACAACGCGTCCTCGATTCAAGTTCAGAGGAGAGTTGCTTGCTGAAGTATCGGTGCTACTGCGAAAGAGCATTTTTTATCACAGCCACTACGGTGAGAGAGGCTTCTGGTTGACGTTTTCTGGCTCCCAGACGACTGACGACCGGATGGCCCATTCTATTCCTCAGCCATTGAACACAGATTCAGGATTGAAAACTCTGCTCGTCGGTCATTATAGCGCCTTTTAGGTGAGGTTGGGCATTCCTCCATCGACCCTAAAGGATACTTACCTGCACATTCCGCGAATTCAGGCCCATCAGCGATGGCTAACTTTTCAGGTATGCGGTCAGGCCTTACAGGTTTCTCTGCCTTCCTCCCCTTTCAGCATCTCGACAGCCTAGGGTCTTTTGATTGCCAGGGATGTGGCGGCTTATTTGAGAGCGAAGGTGTCACATATTGCGTTACCGGTAGACGAGCTGATTTTAGCACCGTCGAGGGAGAAAACTCTCAGGGCGGTGACGTTTACAGTCAGGTTGTTCCGTCTTTGGGGGTTTTCTGGTGAAGGTTCAGAGAAGTGAATTCTCTTATCCTTCAAAGAAACCTCAGTTTCGGGGTGCTGTGTAGATCTTCATCAAGGGTCTAATCTCTCCGCTCAAGAGAGAGTCAACAACATGGTGGCCTGCGATGAAGCTGATGTTTTGTCACGCCCAGGCTCCGGCGGTGCTTGGCTCAAGTTGCTGGGACTCATGCGCCAGTTTGTGACCTGGTTCCTAGGTGCCGTTTCCATATGCGGCCCATCCAGATAGATTACTTGTGATCACTTTACAGTACTAAGCAACGATCCTCTGTAAAGCTAGTTCACGTCTCAGTTTGCCAGGAACGAGTACGGTGGTGGGCTCTCCCCAGCAATTCTGTATCGGTGGGACATTATTCACCTTTCCCTCTCTGCGGTTAGAAGTGGTTGTCACGACAGATTCGTTGACAACAGGCTGGGGTGGAGGTCACCTCAACGAAATCAGAGCATAGTATGGACTCCAGTCGAGGCTCAAGTTCGCATCAACCCCTCGAAACTCTGGGCAGTTCAACGCTGGTGTCTGGAGCGTGGGTTTCAAGGTGTGGCAACTCACATAGCAGAAGCCACCAATCTGCGGGCAGACGATCTATCCAGGGGATGTAAGAACACCCCTACGGAGTGTCTCTAGGCCCGCATGTGGTTTGTTACAATCTAAAGGCAGGATGTTTGTTCCCTCCATAGACTATTTGCGACGGGGCCTCGAAACAAGCAATACCCGTATATGACACTCGACTTGGATACGAATGAGTAATGCGGCGGCGCTCTGTCGAGGATGTCAGGGTAGCGGCTACGGTTTCCCCACACTGATCTTCTCTAACTCAATCGAGTGGTCAAGAAGATCGGCCAGACTATGCCGATGGTGATTTGATCGCCCAGTAGTGGCCTAGCACCTTTGTTCGGGCCAATGGTGGATCTTATGAAGATCGTTCCAACTGGTTCATGCTTTGATTTCAGATTTACTTCGCACAGACAGGGAATCAAGTTACCCAAGGCTGCCTTCAGAGCCAGAGGTAGCAGGTTTTCTCACTGTTTAAGTTTTTTTTTTTTTTTTGTTTGTATCATGAGGGATGGAAGTCAGTACCGTCGAAATTACAAAATCTGTGAATATGTCCGTTCATAGGGGTTTTGATGATGGTCGTCGCTGTATATGATGGCTCTTTGGCTCGGCTCTTATGGGAGGTTTAACCAATCGTCCCACCAATTAGGCAGCATGTTTGGTCCTCAAGGGACATCAATATCCATATTAGGTTAGAGCAGGCTCATTTTGATCGTTAAAGACTTAAAGGATGCCACACTTAGAATGACTCTGCAACGGTTAGGCTCTGGATTGGCTGCAGGTGAAGATGCTCCGAGTCAGCTTCTCGATCATCGACGGTTGTTGTTGTGAGGCTGGAGAAAAAACTGTTACTTTTGTCGTTTTTTTTGGCAAAGACCGAGTCCCGGTCGTTCCAACACTCCTCTCTTTTCCTCCCTGGTTTCGCTTCACATAGTAGTGTTAGCGAGGGGACAGGGGTGTGTCCAGTGCGTACCTTGAGAAAGTACTTGCGCAGGAAGACCGCATGAGGTAGCGTATAACAACCATATTCTTTAACTTTGTACAATCCGCACCACCGGACGGCCAAGCGTACGGTTGATTAGGGTGGATCGTCTCGGTCCTTTTGGATTCTAAAAGCTATGGTCGTCAAGGGAATCCTCAGGCTCACTTGACTAGGGCGATTTCTTCTTGGGCATATCAAAGTTTCGGTCGTTGCATGACCTTTTGTGATAGTGTCGGTTGGAAGAGGGGATACTTTTTTTTCATCTGGCGTACTTTAAGAACTGGACGCCAGGCAAAAGGGACTTTGCCTCTTCTGTACTAAGGCAGATATAAACAACAAGAATCGCAAGACTATTTATATGGGACAGAAAATCAAACCCCATGCTGGTGGCGTTTGCCTTTTTTGTGGGTTTCTTCTTGGCCAGCCTTTTATTATGGCGGGCTTTGGTAGTCTGTCCGTAGTTTAGTCTTATGATCTCTGTCTGTCTTCTTCTCTTCCGACTTTGCATGTCGGAGCGTTATGCACCATGCCCCCCATACGTGGCTCGCTGTGCTAGTCTGAATGGATGCAATTGTAGTAGATTGTATCAATTCCAGGTAAGCAGTCTAGTGAATGAACATAGCAAGAACGAATTGTTCTCTTGTTTTTGTTCTACTAGAGGCATGCGTACCTGTTGATGACAATATCCACCCCCTCCCCAATCATGGTGCACCTTCTGGTTCACTTTTGAGGGGAAGCGCAAAGCCGCGAATGGCGAGGCCGCCGATCGAACATGGCTGCCGGTGACGTCACGTCACTGGGTCGGAAGATTCTATTTTATAAAATAAGGGTGTTTTGGTCCTTGCATCTATCGGGAGAGAGGAGAGAGATGCAGTGCGTAGTATTGTCATTAAACAGGAAGCATGCTTAGTAGAACGAAACTCGAGAAAACAATTCTGTCTTGTATTTCTGTAAGTTATTTCAGATTAAACAGTTTTGCCAGTTATTAGCAAATCGACTATCAATCTGTTATCCCAGTAAACCAATTGCCATACGCCATTATACTGACCTATTGACCACTCACAAAGTTCTCATTTAAAGTATTTGCACTCTATGTCCTCTTTGAAGAGTACACCACCAGATGTGTTTGGTTAGCTTGCAAATAGGATGTTCTTTGTCAGCTAGGAGCGAAGAGAGCCGATGAAGAGCTCAGAATGACTACCAACAAGGGAGTCTGTCGCACGCTCGTTGGTTCAACATCTATACCAACGACAACCTAGGAGAGTAGGGAACTGCGTTTTTATCTATGCCGATGATCTTGGACTTAGGCACAAGATGCCAGACTTCACAGGTGTTGAAGAGCGACTCTCCAAAGCTTTGGACAGAAACTTACTCCTTACTACGAGGGAAACCACAGTTTTCTGGGTGCTGGTGTTAGATCTTCATCATCAGGTCTAATCCTCCCCGCTCCCGAGAGAGTCAACAACATGGTGGCCTGCGCTGAGCTTATGTTTTTGGCACGCCCAGGTTGGCATTTTGGGCCTCAAGTTTGTGCTGGACTCATGGCCACTTGGTGGCCCTGGTTCCTATGTGCCGTTTCTATATGCGGCCCATCCAGAGTCACTTGTTGGATCACTACAGTACTAGCAACGATCACTCGGTCCAAAGCTAGTTCCACTGTCTCAGTTTGCCAGGAACGACTACGTGGTGGGCTCTCCCAGCAATCTATCGTGGGAATTACTTTCCTCTTTCTGCCGTAGAAGTTGTGTCCGACAGACGCTTGACAACACTGCTGGGGTGGAGGTCACCCTCAACGAACTCAGAGCATAGTATGGACTCCAGTCGAGGTTTCAAGTTCACATAACCTCCTCGAACTCTGGGCAGTTCAACGCTTGGTGTCTGGAGCGCGGTTTCAAGGTGTGTGCAACTCACATAGCAGAGCCCACCAATCTGCTGGGCAGACGATCTCTCGCAGGGATTAGAAAAAAAAACCAAACCCCCCCTTACAAACAAAAAACGGGAGTGCTCTCTAGGCCCGCATGTGGTTTGTACCTCTAAAGCAGGATGTTTGTTCCCTACCATAGATCTATTGCGACGGCCTCGAACAAGCCACTACCCGTATACTGCACTCAATCTTGGGATCCGAATGCGTATGGCGGCAGGCGCTCTGTCGATCGGCTGGTCAGGGTTAGCGGCTTACGCTTTCCAACTGATCTCTCTACTCAATCGGTGGTCCAGAAGATCGGCCAAGACTTTGCGAGGTGCTTCTTATCGCCCCGTACTTGGCCTCAGCACCTTTGGTTTCGGCCAATGGTGGATCTTCTGCCAGGATCGTCCACTGGTTCTGCCTTTGATTCCAGATTTACTTCGCAGACCAGGGAATCAAGTACCCACGCTGCCTTCAGCGGCCAGAGTAGCAGTTTTTCTCACTAGTAATTTCGATGAGGGACTGGAATCCAGTACCGTTCGAAATTACCAAATCAGCGTTATGTCCCGTCATAGGGGTTGTTGCTGCTGGTCTTCGCTTTAAATTACGGATGGCTCTTTGGCCGGCTCCTTACTGGGATGTTTAAAACCAACGTCCCCCACTTAGGCAGCATGTTCCTCACTGGACCTCAATACCATATTAGAGTTTATGAGCAGGCCTCATTTTGATCCATTTAAAGATGCCACACTAATTTGACTCTGCCCACGGTTATGCTCCTGTAGTGGCTGCAGGGTGAAGATGCTCCGAGTTTCAGGCTATCTCAGCCGCATCGACGGTTGTTGCTGATGCTGGAGCAAAACTGTTCTTTTTTCCGTTTTTTCTGGCAACGACGAGTCCCGGTTCGTTCCAACACTCCTCTCTTTGCCTCCTCCCTGTTGTCGCTTCACATAGTATGTAGCCGAGACAGGGTGTGGTGTCCCCCCCCCCCCCCCCCCCCCCCCCCCACCCCCACCGAGCCCCCCCACCCCCCACCCCAGTTGCGTACCTTGCGAAAGTACTTGACGCAGGACGAACCGCATTGAGGTCTGAATACAACAACTATTTTTTTAACCTTTGTACATCCGCACCACCCGGCGGCCAAGCGTACGGTTGCTAGGTGGCTTGCCTCTCGGTTCCTTTTTGGATTCTAAAGCCTATGTGCGCTCAAGGGAATCCTCAGGCTTATTCGACTATGGCGATTTCTTTTTTCTTGGGCAATATACAGTCGGTTTACGTTGCTGACTTTTGTGATAGTGTCTGTTGGAAGAGGGCGACTACGATCTCATCTGCGTACTTTAAGAACTTGGGCACGCCAGGGCAAAAGGGACCTTGCTTTTGCCTCTTCTGTACTGAGGCCAGATATAAACAACAAGAATAGCAGACTAATTTATTATGGGACAGACATCAACCCACATCTGGTGAGTTTCCTTTTTTGTGGGTTTTCTTACTTGATCCAGCCATTTTATTATTGGCGGGCTTTGGTAGATCTGTCCGTATTTTCGTCTTATGATCCTCTTGTCTTGTCTGTCTTCTTTCTTCCGACTTTGCCATGTTCGGAGCGTTATGCACCATGCCCCCCATCCGGGGCTCGCTGTGCTAGTCTGAATTGATGCAATTCGTAGTATATTGGCATCAATTCAAGGTAAGCCGTCTAGTGAATGAAACTATGCACGAACAGAATTGTTCTCTGGTTTTGTTCTACTAGAGCATGCTTACCTGTTTGATGACAATATCCCGCCCACCTCCCCACTCTATGGTGCCCCCTTCTGGTTTCACTTTTGAGTGGAAGCGCAAAGCCGCGAATGGAGGCCGATCGAACATGGCGGCCGGTGACGTCACGTCACCGGGCCGGAAGATTCTATTTTATAAAATAGGGGTGTTTTGGTCCTTGCATCTATCGGAGAGAGATGCAATTCGTAGTATATTGTCATCAAACGGTAAAGCATGCTCTAGTAGAACGAAACTAGAGAACAATTCTGTTCTTGTTATTTCTGTTAATTCTTTCAGAAACAAAAAAGTAAAAACAGAAGCATACTCAACACATAAATACCATCATATACCACCAGAAGGAGGCGCTCCCGCGCATTGCGAACCGGCTGCTGACCCTGGGCTCTTCAGCTGCCGGCCTCCGCTCGAACTAGCCCCCCCCGCTTCGCCCCCAGTCCATTTCAAGAAGATTACCATTTTTGCCAGTCATTAGCAATATCGCTATCAATCTGTTATCCAGTAACAATTGCCATACCGCATTTATACATGACTATTGACCAACTCACAAAGTTCTCATTCGCCAGTAGTTGCCCCTCTAGTCCTCTTGAAGAGTAAACACCACCATGGCTTGTTTGGTAGCTTGCAAATAGGATGTTCTTGTTCAGCTAGGAGCGAAGAAGAGCCGATGAAGTAGGCTCAAGAATTGACTACCACAAGGGAGTATGCTCGCAACTCTCTTGTTCAACATCTATACCAACGACCAACCTAGGAGCGTAGGAACCTGTCGTTTTATCTATGCAGATGATCTTGGAATTAGCGCACAAGTGCAGACTTCACAGTTGTTGAAGAGAGACTCTCCAAAGCTTTGGACGAACTCACTCCTTACTACGAGGGAAACCACCATGTGCAAATTTGTCCAAGACACAGGTGTGTGCTTTCCATCTACGCAACCGTGGCGCCAAACGTCAGCTTAAAGTAACCTGGTCTGGAACACTCCTGTAGCACTGCGATAACCCTGTCTATCTAGGAGTTGAACTGCACTCTCTCTTTATAAGACCCACATCAAGAAGACGAAGAGTAAAGTAATGGGCACACGCACTAACCCCAATTTGAGAACTTGATAACATCTGCAGGAATTGCTCCACCAGTAGTGTAGCGAGCATGCAGGAGCCTAGCTGCCAAGTATCTAATGTGAAGCACCCTATGTCCGGACAGAGACCTGCTGCCAACTGACAGAGTTTCTTGAGCAAAGTTCAACCTCTTGAATCAGTCTCAAAGGAGTTAAAAGAGTAACATCTATTGGTATTGAACCCGGTGAGCATCTTCCACCTGGAGCTGACTCCTCATGGGCTGAATGGCGATGCCTCAACAGATTGAGAACCAGAATTGGTTGATCTAAGGTTTCCTTGCAGAAGGGAGGCTACCTGGAAGTAGATTCAGGACACTACCTGGTTGTGGAACAGCACCACAGACAATGGAACATCTCTTGGTCTGCCACTGTTGGAGCAACAATGCCCTGTATGGGAAAGATCAACCCATGCCAATAAACGTGACTCAGCATTAATGCTCCTGCCGGCTTATCATAAGCTGTCTTCGTCCAACACCATACGGAGAACAATACATTTTAAAGCAGGATTTGCCCCATCAGACGTCCGTCATAGTGTAGCAAGTATGCAAGAGCGTAGCTGCCAAGTATCTAATGTGAAGCACCCTATGTCCGGACAGAGACCTGCTGCCAAACCGCCTTAAATCCCGATACAGTTTCTTAAGCAAATCCAACCCTTTGAAACAGGTCGCTAGTAGCTTAAGAGATTCCGCGATTGTGGAAAGAAACACTTGCTATCAACCAAGTAAGATCTATTGGTATTGAACCCGTTGAGCATCTTCCACCTGGAGCTGACTCCTCATGGGCTGGATGGCGATGTTTCAACAGATTGAGAACCAGAATCAGAATTGGCCGATCTAAGTTTTCTTTGCAGAAGTGGGCTACCTGGAAGCATACCATGACACTACCTGTGGTTGTGGAACAGAACCACAGACAATGGAACATCTCTCTGCATGAAGGGTCAGACAGTTCTCAATGGAGGAAGCTGGCCAAGGTGTTCACGTCTTTGATGGGTGATCTAATTCAGGACATGTGAACTTTTGAAGTTTGTAAACGTGGGATTTGAGGAGCTTGTAGTCCAGAACATGCCTTTGCCAGCAAATGAGTCACATCAATTACTGTATATGAACGCATACCTTTGATGTACCTTGTCCTGTTTTGAGTTCCACACTTCATAAACATATTGCAGCTATTGTCATTGCTGAAGGCCAGGCTGAGGATCAGTACAACTGATTCAAACTTGGGTGCAGCATGTATGGTGTGCAGAAAAAGGGGTGTGTCAGTCTCACTTGCGAGCTCTTTAGAGCCGGTACTTCCTCGAGGTCAAATGCACAAATCTCTACAAGTGACATCTCTCTCTCAGTGTTTGGTCACTGGCTGATGACATTTAAATTCTTAGTGTAAGGAGGCAAAATACAGAGGGCTAGATTGGCAAATACTTGTAATGAGAACTTTGTGAATTGGTGAATAGTTATGTATAATGCGTTGGTAAAATAAATGTTATTTATGGCAAAAATATGCATACATCTCTAACTTATTGAAATAACTACTGAAACACATTGTAGTTCAGGAATGGATCCTCATAAACATATTGCAGCTGTTGTCATTGTTGAAGGCCAGGCTGAGGATCAGTACAACTGATTCAAAATTGGGTGCAGCATGTATGGTGTGCAGAAAAAGGGGTGTGTCGGTCTCTCTTGCGAGCTTTTTAGAGCTGGTACTTCCTCGAGTAGTACAGGAATGGATCCTCAAATATTCTATATGCAAATTAAGTGCTTTAAAACTATGTATATAGACATATTTATTCTTAGTGTAAGGAGGCAAAATACAGAGGGCCAGATTGGCAAATACTTGTAATGAGAACTTTGTGAATTGGTGAATAGTTATGTATAATGCGTTGGTAAAATGTTATTTATGGCAGAAATATGCATACATCTCAAATTTTTTGAAATACCTACTGAAACACATACAGGAATGGATCCTCATAAACATATTGCAGCTATTGTCATCAATTGTTGAAGGCCAGGCTGAGGATCAGTACAACTGATTCAAACTTGGGTGCAGCATGTATGGTGTGCAGAAAAAGGGGTGTGTCGGTCTCTCTTGTGAGCTTTTTAGAGCCGGTACTTCCTTGAGGCCAAATGCACATATCTCTACAAGTGACATCTCTCTCTCTCAGTGTTTGGTCACTGGCTGATGAAATTTGCAAACTTCAAAGAGTTCATGTTGTTACAGTTAGATTACCAATCAAAGATGAGAACAACTTGCGGTACTAATTGTTTAGAGCAAAGAAAGGCGAAATTGAATCTGGCCAGCTTCATGTGAGGACTGCCTAACCCTTCATGCAGAGGGGCAAACTATATGGTGCCGTAGAAGCCTGTCCTGACACTTCAAGCCCCAATGGTCATGGATGGATTGTACCTCCAGATGGTAATTTGATCATCAAGTGTACGAATGGCAAACCTGCTGCAAACGTGTTAGAGTTCTTACCCTGCAGTAATTGCCCAAGAGTGTGCAAGTTGCCAGACTGTGTATGTATGGCTAATGGGATGTCCTGTACAGATTTGTGCAAGGTATCGACATGTGAAAACATGAAGGTGAGGTCATTACATTGGACAGTTCTGATGATGAATATGGGGATGAGGAAGAGACAGACTATTAAAGGAGGCAAAATACAGAGGGCTAGATTGGCAAATACTTGTGATGAGAACTTTGTGAATTGGTGAATAGTTATGTATAATGCGTTGGTAAAATAAATGTTATTTATGGCAAAATATGCATACATCTCCAATTTATTGAAATAACTACTGAAACACATTGTAGTTCAGGAATGGATCCTCAAATATTCTATATGCAAATTAAGTACTTTAAAACTATGTATATAGACATATTTATTCTGAGTGTAATACATTAACACTTAAAATGCCCATGGCAACCATTTTGGGATATGCAAATTACATTTATTAAAATGGATGGCTATGAATTCATTTTGGTTGTGTTTAATCAACACCTCATTTTAAAAGTTTTGTACCTAAAATATTTCTTCTATGAGTCAGGATATGGCCGCAACTAGTTATGGCGCAATTCCAATGGCGGTCATTTTGTTTATGCAAATTAGCATGCTCAAGTTGTCATACACACATTATTATAATTGTACTAGTGTAATAGTGTAATTGTAAACTTAAGTGTAAGATTCATCCATGTGATACCTTGACCAATGACTGTTTAAGTCAAATTATGTTCAAAATTTATGAAAATGGCGGCCATTTTGGATTTCTGCAAATTAGGTTTAATTAAAAATGCATGGATTTGAGTTCTGGTGGTTGTCCATTATCAAACACTTTGTGTTGGCATATTTTCACTAAAAGAATTCCTTCTACAAGACAGGATATGGCCGCAACTAATTATGATGAAATTTCAAAGGCGGCCATTTTGTTTATGCAAATTAGCATGCTTAGGTTGTCACCTTCGAAGTCTTGTATAAAGACATGTTTATAGTAGTACAAGAGTGTAATTGTAAACTTTAAAAGTGCTTGTTCATCCAAGTCATACCTTGAACATTGACTGTTAAAGTCAAATTATACTCAAAATTTATTAAAATGGTGGCCATTTTGGATTTATGCAGATTAGGTTTTAATTTAAAATGTATGGATTTCAGTTCTGGTGGTTGTCCATTGTCAAACACCTCATGTTAGCATTTATTCCACTAAGAGAATTCCTTCTTAAAGACAACATATGGCTAAAACTAGTTATGGAGCAATTTCAGTTTCATTTTGTTTATGCAAATTAGCATGCTTAAGCTACTACTTTGGAATGTCTATCATGCAAAATTATTTATAGATGATGTTTCTGAATAAGTTGATAGCACACTCGCTTTGCTCCTCCTGATGGTACCGACCAACCTATCTGGCCCAAGGACTAAATTGAGCGCAAGGGAATACAAGCACCAAAATTTGCAAAATACTCCTTTTAGGTCACCTATTAGATAATAATGCTAGCTAATTTAAAATCTAAGATGGTTGTCATTTTTCAGAGGGCCACTGCTGACTTTTATAAGACCAAATGGTCATACAGGCACTGAAATCTGCAGTTGTCCTTCGTTTCCTTTGGGTCACTTTTTTTGACAAAAATTTAGCCCTGAGAAATGTTAACTTTAGAGATTTGAACCAAAAGGATCCCAAATGTGGTTGCCTGCACTATGTCCATGCACATTTCTATGTTGGGGAATTGTTATTCATTTTTGTGTCGTCTGCAAGAATTGCAGAAGGCACACTCTGGTCGTATGTCTTTGTGTCTGTGGTCAAAATGTTAACCCTTAATATATTGCATGCCGTATGAGTTCCTTAAGGGCTATGATGATGTAACTTGGTGAAAAGGAGGGGGTGGGGTGAGGTGACATGTTGGTGACCTCATGTGACCTTGGTGACCTCATGTGACCTTTGGCTGGCCAAATGTTAACCCTTAATATATTGCATGCCGTGTGAGTTCCGTAAGGGCTACAGTGATGTAACTTGGTGGAAAGGAGGGGGTGGGGTGGGGTGACATGTTGGTGACCTGAGTGTGACCTTTGGCCCCATTCAGAAACCGCGACGGCAGACGACATTCGGACCGCGATGTATTTTTGCTTCTAATATCCAAACTGTTGGAGCAAATCATAGCTACAAAAATTTGGATTCAAATGTTTTGTTGATATGCCTCCATGCAAAATATAAAATGTGATATAAAAGGAGCCCCTGTAAAAGGACTCCAATGGAATTCTAGCACTTAAAGAAAATGGTGCTCTAATAACTGACAGCAGACCAAAGGCAGACTTGTTCAATAGGCAATAACAATCACAATTCACCAAAAAGAGACTGTCAGATTTGCCAACAGAACCAGAGAGTGATTTCCCCACTCTGTCAGATATAATCATCCCCAGGGGTTATCAAGCGAAAAAGCAGTTTAGTCCAGACTGCAGGACCAGATACAATTACACCTTGCATTTTGAAATGTGGATTGACAATTTTATCTCGGAAGTCCTTGGACTCCAGTCTTGCCCTTGCTGAATGGATGTGCTCAAATATAACTCCAATTATCAAGGAACTCACCTGCAAATTATACAGGGTGACCCAATAAAAACTTTACCCAAAATGAAAGTGGTATTTTTCCACTTTCTGTAATTTGATATCTGTGGATTTTATCATAAAGAATGGGTAATAGAGCATCTTACCTGAATTTCATTTTGGTTGAGTAGTTCTCAAGATATGTTCCACTGAACAATAGGTCAGCAAAACAGACTTGTCCACGGAGCATCATTTTTCTTAGGCATGGTTTAACACAATTGCTACATCAAAAGTAATTTATCTTAACAGTCTTAATACCTTTAGTTTCTATCTTCCACATGTCCTCCCTGATTGCGATGCACTTGGTAGCCCTGGAGTGCATGTGTTGAACAGCTCTTGATGTTACACGCGTTCTCCTAATTGTGGTAAATGCATTGTTTATCCGTCGTCGTCGTAGTTCTGGTAATGTGTTTGGGGACCCTCATTGTAAACCCTAGCTTTTACATCACCCCATAGCCAAAAATCTAGCGGAGTTAGATTCGGTTACCGAGGGGGCCATTCCACCGCATGCCCTAATCCAATGATCCGATTTTAAAAGAGTTCCTGAAGGCAGTTTCTAACCATTACAGACCTGTGTGCTGGTGCACCGTCTTGAAGAAACCAGGCATGACGAATTGCTCCATTTCTTTTGCTGCTGAAAAATGCACCGCAACTCTGGTTCCAAATGTTGATTAATGATATTGAGATAACCGGCACCATTCAAATTTCCATCAATAAAAATGGGCCCAATTAGGTTATTGTTACCTCACAGCTGTTTGAAAGTCTCATTTATAATGACAAAACCAGAATCAGGGTTCTCGTTAAGGCGCATCATTGCGTCCATGACGCACTTTTAAAAGTCAGATGCACTATTCTGACTCCTCAACAAGCCCTCGCGTCCGTCTGGACGCGCAGAAATTCACAGTACATTCACATTTAATACCTGACTTTTCACTTCTATCGGCTCAGTATTTTACTCTCAAGTTAAAAAAAAGCAATGTGATTGTTCTCCCCTAGGTATAATAACAATACCTGACAATGAGCTACCTCCTCAACCAATGCAACCGGTTTTATGATTGCAATAAATTCGGGAAACCCCAGAGAGACCCGTTTCCATGGTTGCAGTGCCGGCTTCCTCCTTAGAGATCGATGTAATGTAAACAGAGCGGCAAACATAAAAAAAAACATTGCACGATTGACAAGTTTCATTTCAACCTCTGTCAAGGTCATTAACATTAAAACTAATTAATAACACCAAGTGCAAACAAACATTAAGTAAACAAATTAAAATAATCTTAAAATATTTATAGAAATAATCTTCATAATAAATTCAGAGCAAGTACTTAAAATTTGGAAGAAAAATACTAAGAAAAAAAAACAACTTAAACGCACGTGGTTGGAAATCCTTGCCAGCAAAACGGGAAACCCCGGCCCTGGGGAAATCCCTTCTTGGGAAAATGGCGTACCGATGTGAAAGCAGATATAGTCCGGTAGGAGCCATAGTCCGGGGCTCCATAGACGATAACGGAAATAGAAGCTTGAAACTAATTTTGCGTAAAGAGTTAACTGAATCGATTGCCCTATTGTTCACCATTGTTCCCGGACTATGAGTACGCCCGACAATGGTTACTTCTACACCGGCACATGTGGTTTGGTTTGGTTACATTCTGTTCGGAAGTCAGTACTTTGAGTCATGGAGGTAGAAAATTGTCCATGGTTGCACAGTGGACCGGTCTTTACTCGGAGGATACGAAGAGGTTTTCGTTCTCACTCAGTAAATAAAACTGACTCGTCTTTATTCCATGTCCAATAAGAAATTCAAAGGGAACATTGATGTGTTTGTTTTGTTGTGGATTTCACGCCCATTGACCCCATTCGGTTTGCATTGCTTTGTGTTTGCCGCCGACTAGGCATTGAATAAATGGACGACAGGGGTGTTGTTTACAGGTAATTTAAAGTTTTATCAGGCCTGGTTTTAGCTTGCGACAAGCATGTTGTTATTTTTCAATTTACCTATTCTCTCGTGTACTTTAGCTCATTATGATTATACTTAGAACTAGACCTCTTTTCATTTTAATTCATGCGATTAAAATAGTTAAATGTTTTCATCCCTGAGAAATAATGAGAAAGTCCATATAATTTATTTTTTATTTATTTATTTATTTATAACATTCGGCATTCGCCAGGCAGAACCCAATATTGCTATATGCATTAAATTCAAGGGACGCCTCCAGAACAGCGGGGAAAGATTTATGGGAAGAAGTCCAATTTTAGATGCAGGAGGAAACCGAAGTGCTCGGAGAAAACCTGCGAGGACGAGTATGGATCGGCAACCAAATTCACATACGACACTGCATGGCTCGACCGGGAATCGAACCCGGGCCGCATTGGTGAAAGGTGAGCGACTCGACCGCTACACCAACTCGCCGGCCGGTAAAAGCTTTGTATCGATTTGTAATTGAACATGTGATATTGACCAAAGACGCCAGTGTCAAACATTGCCAAAGGGAGATGGAAAAAAATAAACCTGAAACCTGGAGTCGGAAGACACTAGGAACTTGTGTTTAGTTGGAGTAGGTAAAGTAAAATACAACTTTTGTTTTTAGCACTTGAAAATACTGTGTGAACCTGTTTTGGTTCTTGCAAATGTTCAAAGCGAACTTAAGGTGAATTGGGTTTGCGTTGAATTTCCGGCACAGCAGATTGACTTCTCGACATGAGAATATGATCCGAACGCAAAAAATCGAGGCCGGACGCAAATTTTTTACTAGCGTGAAAACTTGTGCGTCCATTTGGACGCGCGATTTTCAGGGCTTAACGGGAACCCTGACCAGAATAAAACAAAAAATATCAACGGCGACAACTAATATAGATTATTTATTCCACTAACATCATACTGTGTAAATTTTAAGAAATTTCATTGCGGGCAAATATGATTTTTCTTAAAAATCTAACACGTCTCTCTTTGGAGAATGGGCACATAGAGGGTGCTATAACATACAAATAATGACCTTTGAAGGCCTATGGCAAGATTCCCGCTATGGATTTTTTTCTGATATTTGCGGAGGTAATAGCTCTTACATGTCCCTACTTATATCAGTTGTAAGAAGGGTTTCGCCACTGCTTAGAATTGCTCTAAAAATAAAAGAGACGATATGCATGGGATCAAACAGCTGTAACCTGTAACAGCTGCTAAACTGCAACTTTCCTGCGATCATTAGGTCTGTCGTAGACAAAATCATTAGGAGGGTTCCCTTTTGGCGCATACTCTCTCACATTTTGGGAGTCCACTGAGCCAGTCATTGGAAAATAGGCCTCATCAACAACAAGTTCTCTTAAGAAGCGCCGTGGTCTGTTGATTAGCCAATTGCAAAACGCCAGCCTATGTTGAGGATCACCTGCATCCAAATTGATGTCATCACTAACGATGCCCTGAAATGACGATCTGGAGACATATATGCTTGCGCGTGGGTTGTTGCGAAGCTCCTGTCTTACAGCTTGAATGTTCGCAGGTGTTCTGACGCTCCCAGGCCATCCGCTTCGTCCTTTGTCGACATTTTCCAAAGTTCCCTCTGCTTCAGTTTTCTCATGTTACAGATAGCAGGCTTGGTTGGTACTCTTACTCCAGGCAACCTGTTTGGCCACTGCCGTTGCACAGCTACATAGCTACCAGTTTGGTAGTAAATCTTAACAGCGAAGGCTCGTTGTTGTGGCGTAAATTGAGGCGCCATTACTATGAGAATGTTTAAAGTTCTCTTTCAAGAAAGATATCTGGCTTTTAGCACACCTGCATGCTACAGTATGATTTTAGATTTGAAAAGCCCGCCCTGACAGAAAACTGGTATTTAGCACAGCTGCATGCTATGATTTCAGATTTGAAAAGCCTGGTTGACAAAACAATAATGGTGTACTTATCATTCCATCATGAAATACCCATGGACAAGTCTGTTTTGCTGACTCATTGTTCATTGGACCATATCTTGAAAACCACTCAACCAAAATGAATCATTTTTTCAGGCAAGATGCTCAATTACCCATTCTTTATGATAAAATCAAATCCACAGATATCAAATTACAGAAAGTGGAAAAATATCACTTTCATTTTGGGTAAAGTTTTTATTGGGTCACCCTGTAGTTCTCTCAATTTGACCTCTCCATGTTATTTTAGAACACATATTGCATTCAAATATACTAGTAGTTAGAAATAAAATGCATAAAGGATCAAGTCATTTCTCACAAAAAACAATGTGATTGTGGATGGAGAAAATTTGCCTTGGGTTGATGTAGAGTCTAGCATACCACAAGGCACTGTAATGGGGCCACTGACTTTCTCCTTTTTATCACCAACCTATCGGAATCCCTGTCATGTAACGCAAGACTTTTTGCAGATGACTGCAGCCATAATGCAGAAAGACCTGGATAAATTCACAGTGGCAAAATAAATGGCAGATGATATTTAATGCTCATAAATGTTCAAGTGACACACTCTAGATCTCCACATAATTATGCATACAAATTGAATAATACAGTGCTAAAGCAAACAACAAATCTCTTATCTGAATGTGGACACATTTGCTGATTCACCCGGAACTCACACATAAACTTTATTACTGCAATTTGGTTCTTGAGACAGAATTTACTTGCATGTTCAACATAAAAAATGTCCAGTTTATCTAGAATATAGTTTGCCAGTATAGGACCCACACATAAAAAGCTATGAAATTACAAGCAAATTGAAGCAGCAAGATTCTCAGATATATACAACAGGAAGATCAGTATAACTGCCATCAAACAACTGAAATGGAGTGACCTGGAAACACGCAGGACGGTAGCCCTGGAATTTTTACCTCAAAGTTTAGCGGGCCAACTTGCAGAGACATTCAAGTGCATATACAAGGGGTACACAGATTTTTATTGGTGGTAATGTAGTGCTCATTTGGTCAAATGTCAGCAGTTAATTATAAAAAGGTCTGTGCTCTGTGAGCACAATTTAAGTTTAGTTCACCTTGTGCTCTTATGCTGACAATGCTGTGAGTAACCCTGTGGGATACCAACATTTTTGGGAGTGGGGGTAGGGAGAACAGTGGTGTAGCTAGGGGAGGGCAAGGGGGCTCGTGCAGGCTGACAGCAGAGGTAAGCTCATCCAGTGAGAAGGGTGCTGAAAGATAATGAGATAACTGAGAGCTCTCTGAAGCCACTCAAACATGCTAAAACTCGAGCTGGACCCACGACCTTCTGGGGGACCTTCCCCCTGGGGGACCTTCCCCCTGGACCCCCGCAAGGGGCAGTATAGTTCATCTGCT
Organism: Ophioderma brevispina; assembly: GCA_023653785.1. Lineage (NCBI taxonomy): Eukaryota > Metazoa > Echinodermata > Ophiuroidea > Amphilepidida > Ophiodermatidae > Ophioderma > Ophioderma brevispina. The sequence goes on from JAMKCH010017853.1 coordinate 22,479, forward strand.
TAATGATAAAGAGATGACTGAGAGATCTCCAAAGCCACTCAAAACATGCAAAAACCTAACAGCTTCCGTAGGCTCAGTCCCCTGGACCCCTGCCAGGGGCAGTGTTGTTCATCTGCTTCGAGATAATGAGATACCTGAGAGCTCTCCGAAGGCACTCAAACATACTAAATCTGCGATCTTCCGGGGGCTCCTCCGCCAGTGGCAGTATAATTCATCTGCTTCGAGATAATGAGTAATCTGAGAGCTCTCCGAAGGCACTGCTAAAACCCAAGAGTTTTCGGGGGCTGGACCCCCGCAAGGGGATTTTCCTCAGGACCACATAGGGTCCTAAATAAGACGGCCCCTGGACCTCACCCGTTATTGTTCACACTGCACGCTAGGGGGCGCCATGGTAAACAAATTGCCCTGGGCACCACATCCACTAACTATATGCCACTGGGGGAGAATTATGGTCAAAGTTAACAGGTAATCTACAATCTTGGAAAAAAATTGTTGGAACACTTTGAACGATTTTCGGAAAACTGTTCCCCCGTCTCCCCCAACCAATGTTGAATGGGGTATCATCATCAGCAGTCTTGCAAAATTCCCCCAACATTGATTGATGGGGGTCAGGGAAGTGTAAGTTGAAGTGGAAGGCCGGGGCTTTCAATTGAGTGATAAGGGGTTTGTAGGCTTTTAACTCTGTCCTGGGTGAGCAATGTAGCAAATTGTGGTGGGTGTTCCAACTAATTTTTTCTAAGATTGTAGCTTTCTACTAGATTTTCAAAGCAATTCAACTAAGTGTGCTATGTAATGCTACATTTTTTGTGCTTAAAAGGAATAAAATAACCAATATTTCCATCGCAGTAATTTAAAAGATAACATCAGAAACACAAAACAATTTCTGGTTCCTATAAATCTTCAAGGTTTAGTCTTTCACATGAAAATTAGAAATTCATACCACCTATACGTGGCAAGTTAGAAGCTGCCCAGTTCTTGGTCATTTTCTGGCTGAACAAATATTTGGGGCTATAATGTTAAGAGGTCTTATTTTACCTTTTCCCCTCATTCTGCAGTGCTTGTTGGTCAAATGTTACTTGTACATTTAGGGAAAAAAATTCCTGTGACTTTCAAGGAGGACAGATGGGACCACCAAAACCTTAAAATAAGCATTTGTTGGTGCAAAGGGCCAATTTTAGCACCCCCTAAAATTGATTCCAAATCTGAGATTTTACTAAGAAGAGAAGGTCTAAATCAATTTAAATTGCCAAGAAACAATCCATTGAAGAAGCCATATCATGTTGCAAGGCACTTTGCATGACAATTCTAGCAAAATGTGAGGGCAATAAAATTAAAGTGGAATGGAATTAGAAACTAGCATCCCTATATGTACCTCTGAGTCAAATTTGAGCAAAATCTGAGAGGTCATGGCAGCAACTCTCATCTAACTGGGCTGTAATGATCTGAGTTATTTCTATATTTAAGGAGCCTCCATGTTTGTTCACTTTTTTCCAGTTACCAAACAGAGAGAACCAGATAATGGACAACAAAGTCTCTTATTCAGGTGAGTGCAAATTCATATATTGCTTCTATTAGGAAATACAGCGTATTTGGTGTGAAAGTGTTTAAAATTATATAAGTGAACTTTAATAAAAGTAAAGTCTATAAAATATTGAAATGCTGCTGTGGTAGCTAAAAAAAAAAATTTGAAGACCATTTTTACTAATAAAGGGGCAAAACACTTTGTGATTTCCATTCACAACATTTCTGGCCCATAGTGGGTTGGTTATGGGTCCGCCTGTAATCAGCTGAGATATCATCGTGCGGAGTACAAAACAGTTCATAAGTACATGCTGCCATTTGTCAATTCACCACAAAGATACTATTTGCCAAGTCTTGGATCAGTGTTCTTGAAATGGTCCAGTGTTCTGAAATTGCCATTTAAACGGACCCACTGACTGAAGGGGAAAAAATGGAGTTATCTAATACATGGCAGCACACAGATGTGGCACATGGCAGCTATTGCAACTTAAAACCTTCTTGCCCTCGTGTGAAGATAGTATGTATGTTTTGTGATTGATATTAATCCACTGTACTGACAAGATGCAACCACCCAGAACTTTTTGTGTAGACCATGGCAACTTCTGGTTAGATTTGCATCCAGAATTCAGCTGTAACCTGTGAGCATTTGCCATATGAACGGAACAATACCTGTGGGACCAACGTATTTATGGCCACATAATAATTGAAGGGTTTTATGTGAGATGCGAAGAGCACTGTAATAAATGTCTCAAACCTAACATTTTTGTGTGCTTTTAAATCCATCAATTCATTGAATTGTGGATTATTGTCATCGAGAGCGGCGTGTGTTAATTTATGGCGGCTCTTATTTGCGAAATTAGTCGGCCGTTTATGTCCGTTTTCCCCCAAAATCGGGGCAAATGGTTTCTGGAGGTAGTGGGCGTTTCGCGTAGGTTTTATTTTTTTGGATTTTAGTGACGGGGGAGGCAATTTGGGTGACTTTTGTACTTTTGTCAAGGTTTTGGGCACATCTCGGATGCCATGCTTGTCGTCTTCTACTGAATGCTATTGGTTTATGTGTGCACCTATAAACCGGTTCTAGTGGGGTCTTCGGGCGGAAAATGAAATGGGATCGTGTACAACTTACAGATATAACAGGGGCTTACCAGGGACTGAGGTCAAACACAAGTGGCCGAGTTCTTGACTTGGAGTTAGATTTAGTGTGTAAACAAATTTCCCTGGATGAATGGTCGCCCGGACTATTATAGAGATGACACAAAAGAATTGTTTTACTTGAGCCAGACTTCGTTATGTTAATACTCGGGGTATTTTGCAACCAAGTCTCAAAGGATGGATTGTCAAGCAAAAAGTATAATTTTGAATACTTTAGTAAAAGCAAAACTTCAAAATATTAAGTCCGTACATTACGCAATTTGGATCGGGGTATCGTTCCGTTGAGAAGGCAAAGGCGTGTTTCCCATATGGCATATACGACTATGCATTAGGGTTTATGGCCCGTATAGGGATGGGTGAAAAGTTGGGGGTGTCTGGGTGTGGGTTTCGACGGCACAAAGTTTAGATTTTAGTGTATGTATATGGTTATATTTTTGGAGGTCTATGAGAAACAATTTTGGTGACGCTGAGAGAAACCTTATCGGTTGTCATATTACGTCTTGTTAGCTGTTTTCGATACAATGGACATTGCTGCGTGAAAGTATACAATGCCAGCGTGGCTGTTCCTCTAAAACGATGTTGTAACACGACGTTGACCGGTTTTTAAGGCAACCTTGAAACTGTTGAAAACCAGTTCTGGAATTTATAAGTGGTACTTGAAAGTTTGAAGTGCACTTTTAATTATTAGGTTTTCTAGATATAAATATTCGTCCTATAAATATGATAAACAACAGAGGTTTATTCACTTGGGACAGCGGTGGGCATACTCGGATATTTTTAATAACCCCTACACTTGGTGATACTATATTCTATTGCGAGTTGGGACGAAAAACACGCTTGCCTTACTTTGGAAGGGTTTTTTTAGATATTTGTGTCGACGGTGCAGTGCTTCACTACATGATTGGCCTACATTCACTTTACCTTTTAATATCCCCGCTTCGTTGATTGAAAAGGGAAAATGTTGAAATAAGTGGCCGTAAGCATATCAATACTAAGCTTTGGAACACATCTGCCAGAAATTAATTACCTTTTGCCTAGGGCAATACCTAAAAATTGTTCAACAAGATTCAGCGAACTGTCAATAATAATCCTCTATTTTTGATAGAGGATCTTCCCTCAAAAGTGGCCTGAATCATACGAAAATTAATAGAGAAATTAAAAAAAAAAAAAAAAACGTTAAAACACGACACATTGTGCTCTGCTACAGTAGTCATGACCCCTCTGAGATCCTTATTAAGTTGTGCAACCAAGCCGTCAATGTATGCTGTAAAAGAGATGATATACGATTGTAAACGGCTTGCTTTGCCATTACAGATCATTGTAAGGGCTGCGTGGTAACCTGGAGTGAATGTAAACGGTTTAGTGTACATTTGCAGATTACCTCACACCCGTAGTCAAAAGAAGGGGGGGGGAACCACTGACCCAAGTTCTCATATTGAGCTATATAGAGATGTGGCCTCTAAGGAACCTATATGGCCTTGATTCCCCATTTTGTCAATCTACATAATTAAAACACTTCTGAAACTAAAATGCTATGACAAAACAGGACCCACTGGTCCAGGACTCTTAATGATATGCGCAGAATGACGTATGATGACCCATGTGCCCTTTTTGACCTCTAATGGCCCTATGTGACCTTTGACCCCATTGGTCAAATCTATATTTACTAAGAAATCAACGTGGTGGGCTTGGTGGGTTTGCCTGTTATTTTATTTGTTTCACCGTCCTTTACATACGGGATATGAAATTGTGGTGTTGGGTGGTAGAGCTAAGGACGTACGATGCGTTTGTGGTCACGATTTGGAGGGGTCATGTTTGGGGTCAAGGTCATCCAGGGGTCGTTGTCGGGGTTAACTTGGCCGTGCTTTGACGTATGGATCTGAGTTTTTGGTGTGGTGGTTAGAGTTTCGCCGTACAAATTTTATGGTCACATTTTCGCGGGGTCATTTTGGGGTCAAGGTCATTCAGGGGCTCAGGGAAAAATGATGGTGGTGTCTTGAGATAAAATAAAACGTATAACAAGTAGAAAATAAGAAACATTCTTAGGCAAAAAGATAATATATTCTTTGGTTTCTGACATCGGTTTTTCTCCCGACTTTCGGTGGACAGCATCGGCAATATTTTTATATTAACCTTTTAACTGCTATAGGCTATGCTGTGTCTAAAGTGTTACAAATAACTCCAGTGGTGCAAAGGGATAGGCCTACAAGATAATGAACCCTGTTGTGATTTGCTGTTTGCCTTTTGAAGATTGCTCCCTCATTGCTATTAGTGAAAAGTGTTAGGTTATAATTATTTTAGGGCATGGTTGAGGACTTTGTTCCCACTGACACTTCCTTAACTGGGGCTGTCAGACGGCGGAGCCCTGTCAATGTTTTCGGGAAAGCTTTCTTATTTTTAAGAGCTTATCTCAGGTGCAGTTCATATGTTGTAGATGGCTAAGTTTCAATGTTAGGAGCACTTCAAAGTTGACTTTTACTTCGACTTTTCATTTCCATATTTTTTTTAAAATCTCCATATCCCCCCCGGGTACGTGAGTTCCTACTGACAGTTCCGTGATTGGGGGCTGTCATACGGCGGAAGCCCTGTCAATTTTTTTCGGGACAGCTTTAATTTTAAAGAGCTCTAATCTCTGATGCGTTCATATAACTATGTAGGTGGCGTCGTTTTCAAGTTACGACCCATTTTAAAGTTGACTTTGACGTCAAACCTTTTCATGTCTCTTTTTAAAAAATCCAAATGGACTACAGTGCCTACTGACAGTTCATTACATGTGGAAGCTTTCAAGTGATCTTTAAGACAATAACCATTGGATTGTATCCCTCTTGAGGACGGTTATTACACTGAAATGCCGCTATTTTTTTTTTTTAAATCTCACATGATCTAATCAAATCTCCGATTCAAAGATCAAATCTCCCCGATTCCAAAATCTCAATGTTGGCAGCTCTGCAAGGTCATCCAGGGGTTTTTGGGGAACTTGGCCTTGCTTTGACCTATGGATATGATTTTGAGATATGGTCGGTAGAGTTCGCCGTACAAGTTTTGTGGACATGTTTCGAGGGGTCATTTTGGGGTCGAAAAAGGTCATCCAGGGGTCGTTAATCGGGGTACGTGGCTGTGCTTGATTATGGATATGAGTTTTGGTATTGGTGGTAGAGTTTCGCCATAAGAGGGTTTTGTGGTCATGTTTTCGGTGGGTCATTTTGGGGTCAAAGTCATCCAGGGGTCGTTATCGGGTAACTTGGCCGTGCTTTGACGTATGGAATGAGTTTTTGATTATGGTGGTAGAGTTTTGCAGTAGCATCTTTTGTGGTCACATTTTGAGGGGTCATTTGGGGTCAGAAGTCATGTAGGGGTCATTATTGGGTCTACTGGGCTGGTGTTTTCATACCCATGCTTGGACGTAGGATATGAAGCACCCAGGGTGCTATTAGGTCGAATACAGTACCTTGGTTTCTGTTCTGAAAACATTCCAGTATACTCTTCTAGCGGGTATACTCAGTTAGCGAAGACCCACGCGCAGCGGGGCTCCACACTTATATATACAATTCTGCAAATAAATTACAGTGACTACCAAACATGCTCAAAGGGGAACTGTAGGACTCATAGAGTTAGTACAGTGGACCTCTAATGACCTAAAGACCTTTGCCCCACGTTCAAACCTTTGCCACATCCATATATTTAGACGGTGGTCTGTCTGTCACTGTGTCTGTCTGCTGCAAATATGTTTCTGGAGACGAGGAGGGAGGATTGCAACTTCCGCAAACTTGGTGGGTGGGTGCCCCTTGAACTTACGAAAACCGAGTCTGTATGGTTAGGGATAAAGGTAATCAGGGGTCATCAAAGTCAAAGGAGCTCCAATGGGTAAACTTGGTATATTCATGCGAGACCTGGTGGGCGGGGTCTGGGGTCGATTGGGATGATGAAAATTTAAAGGTATGGCAAGGTCATCAGGGGTATCAAGGTCAAAGGAAACCGCAAAACCGAGGTCATTCAAGACAGGTGATGGCCACAAAACACAGGTGAGAGCCAAATCCGAGGATCGCCTAGTAAAATTATATATGAAAGAAAACAGACGGTCCAGGAGAACTCTTTATGGTATGTACAGATGACCGCTTATGGCCCTATGCCCTTTTGACGCCAATGACCCCTACTTGACCTTTGACCCCAAATATCTAAACATTCGTCCAAGTTAAGTGGTAGCGCCACCCACAACTTGCTCAAGATAACCCACTGGCCAAGACCCGGGGCTATATGTCAATTGAACACTGTAAGACCCTACATGACCTTGACCCCACAACTACACATTCCCTAAAACCATCCCAATTGATGGATTAATGCATCATTTGATGCACTCGTTTTGAAGAAATGGAGACACCAATTCTGAATTCTATCTGCCCATATGCCTGTGTCTTGTGTTTCCAAGGTTAAAGTTTCGGATCAGGTTCTCATTCGAGAAGTTAAAAGACCAATTGCGAGAAAACTTGGTTGAGAAAGTGTGAGAGAACACGAACCAAGACCCATTGGGGGGTTTGTTTACAAATTGGGTACAAAGGTCAGTGAGCCTATAACGGGTCATTGGAAAATCTAAATTCATTATTGTGTCATAAATCAATTGCTATAATACTAGACTTGGTCAAAGAACCTCTGTCCCAAGCCCTTCTATGGGGGTGTTCACAGATTTGGGTCAAAGGTCATGGGGCCAATTAAAGGGAAATCTTTGAAAAACCTATAAATTTCCTTCTTTGCCACAAATCAAAGATGATTTTTGCAAAGATCCCCATATGCATCTCGTTAATACCCATTTCATCCCAGGAAGGAACTTGTACCAGCTAAATCGGCTAAAAACATATGGTTAAGAGGCATTAATATTAACTAGACGGCTCCCAGGATACTATGCACGAGTCATTTTGACTTGACCCATACAGATGGCTCCAGCGTGGGGTCACTGTGGAATCTTTTTCACGTTTCATTGATGCCTACAAGATGGCTTAGCTAGGTAGGTCATGCAATTAAGGGTGCACACCACTTAGTACGCCTCCCATAGACGTGTATAGAAAATGCAGTTCATATCTTGCGCTGTTATCTCGAGGTTTACCTTGGTTCAGGAAAATGAGAGGAGAAAATGAGAGTTGCACAGTTGGTTCACAAGACTTTCTTTTATAAAATATCAAATTTGATCACAACTTTTCTGTATAAATTTTTGGCAATATTAGCGATTTCTTGGAGGGAGTAATTTGTACTCAAATTTTCGCCCCCGAAACGGGGAAATGCAAGTGTGTGGTAATCCGCCAGTAAAAAGCAAAATAAGCTTAAATCAACACAGTGCTTCAGGAATAGCATGCACACTCCAAAAAATGGTAGATAGAGACCAAAAATTATTGCAAAATGCTGCTCAATAGTCTCAATAACTCAGAATTTTTCTAGTGAGTAGGGATAATGCTGGGATAAATTTTGCCGGAAGGCAATGTCGGATTTCAGGATTTGAAAAATGTCAAAATACCGGGGGCTGAAAGACTGTAACTGGTCCAATTAGCTAAAATGGGTTGATTTTACAAGAATTTGAAATTACAGGAGGAGCGCGCCCCCTCCGCCCCCTCCACTGGATCCGCGCCTGGAACGTGGCCGCCAAAAAGGTAATAGTGTGTGTACCTAAGCTTCTTTATATTTGACCCCTTAGATGAACCTATTTTGACTTTTGAACCCATATTGGGACCATAAGTAATTCAATTTGTGATGTCTGATGTGTTTACGTTACCGAGATGTGGGTGTGAGAATGTAAAGGTCTTTTGAACTTTTCTTGGTCATGTACCGGGGGCCAACAAAATTTTCAAAAATGCTTCATAATTTGACAAAATTGTTGCCCAATTGTTGGTATGAGCCATGAGCAATCTGGAAATACAGTTTCCACGAGTTAGGATCTTCCGTTGTGGTTATTTTTACAGTATGAGCAAAAGCAGGCGAGGCTTGTGGTTTGAGAACCGGACTTGTTTATTCTTTTAACAAGGAATAGGGAAAAGAAAAACACTTTAGTAAAACCCCTATTTAAAGCAATACAAGCATTTTGCATTTTTTGACTTCTGTATTATGGATTATGTCAAACTTAACGAGGTTCATCGATGGGTGATTTGTTAAATTAAAAAATTAACCTAAGGAGTTGCTTCAGATAACCAAGTTTTAAGCGTGATAAAATTTCCCTACTATGAAATTTTTGTGTGTGTGGTTGTGTGTTTATTTGTTTGATTTAGGTTCACGAAATGGTAAAGGATAGAATTGACACTGAGACTTTGTGAGTAGGAATTATGGCCTATGGTCTGATTAGTCGATTGACAATGTAGATACCGGCCGAGAGAGTTGAGGCAGCGAGTGGAGTAAAGAATCGACCGGAACGCTCACACCGCAACGTGTTGCATAATCATAGAGGCGGTGCTGGCATATGAAACAGAAGAGTGAAGAGAGCCTGAAGTGAACAAAAAAGTGCAGTATTTATTGTTTGCTGCAAGAGCCATATGACGGGCACAAGAAGATAATACATTCGCAGAGGGATCGTCATGTGGAGTATAGTTTTTTGAGTCTTGTAGCAGATGTGTCGAGTAAGCGCCCATGTTGCAAAATGAGACAGTGTATTCTACTAAGGTAGGTGGAGTATACTATCATCCACCTACGTTTATCATTATGAATTGAAATTGGATATGGACAATCATGAAGCTACTGAGTAGGTGCATTTTTTTGTGTCAAAAGAAAAATTCTAAGATTAAGACGAAGCTGTACTGAGCCGCCTGAAAACTCTGAAATAAAAGACTAAATACATTACCTGATTTCTCTGTCCTCTGTGGTCCAGTGGAATTCTGCATGCTAGACTCCCACCCCCCGCGAGACCGCGGACCGGGTTCGGACACTCGTTGTGTGTGGCTCCCTCCCCCCCGCTACATGTCTTTAATTCGATGCGCAATGTTTTTTCGGATGGGCTTCTACTTGATAATATTTTGCTCAAGTAACCCGAGACAGACAGAGAGGGTTATATAGACATGAGTACAGGCCTTGATCCGGACGTGTCTGTTGGTGACAACTTTTGCTTGAAGACAAGGAGTTAAGTCGCATATGTACACGCCTTGCCGGTCATCATAGATTCTGCTGAATCATCGGCCCAACCTTTAAAAAAAAAAAGAATTTCCATTTTGACGTAATTGAGCACTGACATAATTAATAGACGCCGATTTGGGGCACCCCTTCCAAGTTTACTTTGTAAACCCCAAGGAATGTCTTTGCCAAGTTTCATTCTTTTGTCCAGAGTGCACCAGAGAGCATCGAACTAAATAAAGACGAAGATCCAAGTTCAAAAGTTTGTAGTCAATTTTTTTACCACTTCTTGTAATAATTTTCAATAATCTTTTTTATGTTTCTTGATATTATTGTCACATTTGTTTATGTAGGCCAATGGCCATTAGAGTAGCATCATTAGAGAACAATTTTTCAAAGTTAGTATTATGGCATGCAGTGTGTTGTGTAGTTTTAGTCCTGACCATCTTTTATTTGCAATGTTTTAAACTCTGAAGGTTTTGAAAATGGAGATAACAATTATTTTACAAGGTATGTAAGAAATTTCTTCAATTTTTTCACTGTCTTAATTTAGGGTATAGTGAAATGCAGATGACTTTGCAAAGTTTAAAATGTAAAGTGACCATTCTCAGAATTCAACATGGGTTCCTTCATGTTTTGTTTGATCAAGAACAAAGTTTGTCTCATATTATGTGTGAACCAAGCTTCTACTATGCACCAAATATTTCGATGTATTAATTTTTGTTGTATATCAATGGTCACACTACATCTCCTAGTACGGTCCCATTCAAGCCTGACTTAAGCCTTTTCATTTTATTACGCTCAATTTGCAATATCCCTTGTACCCACTGTAAAATTTGGCAACCCCTGAGTGCGCACACGTTCAGGGGCCAATGATCTAGAAACATGACTTGCTATTGTGCTACGCTCATAGCAAGGTGTGTGCTCTAGGGCCTTGAGAAGTTTGCAATGTTCAGAGGATATATAGCTTTTACTCCCTTCTACCATAACTACGTGTTCTACGCATTGGTTCTGACAATTTTGGTTAGGTTTGCTGCTTCAGCCCATCCATTTGTTGCACAACTGCGTCCGTTTAGGTGAGTCCGTGTGTGTACTTTCCGCAAAAAGATGGCGGCTAGTTCACACGTGTTATTACAAGTGTCTGCCTCGGTTAGACCCCTTCGAGTAATTCCCAAATTCATCTAGGCGTGGTTGGGGGCTTAGTGTGCTAGATGGTTCCTGAGTATTTATCTTGCTTTTTCCTCGGCTACTTTGCTGTTTTTGCGGTCATCTTTCACCCGCTATTCTACCGGTAAGGTACCGGTACGGACGCCATTAAAGGTATGTCGGCCATCTGGGCCGAAAGTTCATAACTCGGGTTCTGCATCGGAAAAAATGGTTCGCCATCTGCTTCATGTGCCCCCCAAAAAAAAAAACCCCGGGGGGGGGCCCGGTGTTTGAGCCCCCACCGCTGCCCCGTGGACTTAGGGGTCTGCGGGTCAGTTTATGGTCTTCCCGTAATCGGGGGCCCCACTACCGTTTTTACGGCCGGGCCTTACCGCTCACAGGAATACTTAGACTGGTGACTCGTTTTTCAGAGGCCATTTGGATATTTTACCGTGGAATTGTTACCGCATAGACTATTTTGGTTACGAACTAAACATAGGCGGTGCGATACGGCAAGTTTGTTCCATTATTTCACAGACCCGAAACCGGAAGTACTGCTTTCTATGGGAGTTTAGGGACTCAAACGCGTTTTCTAGGTTTTCCGTTTGTGGGGGACTCCACTACCTGCACGGCCGAGCCCTTAACCGTTATGGGGATTTAGGCCGGGACACTTTTTTCCGGCGGCCATTTTGAATTTTTTGCCGACCGATATTACGTTAAACCTTATTTGGTCCGAACTAAACATCGGCGGTTCGATATAACAAATTTCACCCATATTTCACATACACGAAAAACCGGAAGTACGTGCTTTCTATGGGAGTAGGCTCCAGCGGGATTTTTTCACGTTTGAGCGGGCATTAACGGTTCAACTCGGTGGTTTTGGGATAGGATGCACTCAATTGTATGCTAGGATAATTGTACTTAGAAAGATCTCCCGGTTATGGTTCATTAAAGCTTTCCTAAACCTTCCCTTTTTGTCTTCCTCCAGATAAGACCAGGGATTCCACTCCGAGAACGCGAAACAAAGTGGCCAAGCCAAAACAATGTTCGACATGTGGACACTTCCTGTCACCTGCTGACCCGCATCCGACGTGCATTATTCCACCGCCCGTGCCACGAGGAAGAAACCATGCGAATGGACGAAAGACTGGACCAGGAGAGTGGGGAGACCTAGGAAGCCGTCAGCCCAAGTGCCGGAAACAGCAACGGCAGGAGAATCCGGCAACATCACAGGTACCCGGCCAGACCGTACTATTACAGACAGCCGAGCTTTCAGCGGAATTCTTCAGGCGGGCTCTACAGGAGGTAAGGCGCCGATCACTAGACGGATGATCAGCTAGAGTTCCCTTCGGGGGGGGGTCACGGGACAACCCCCCGGATCAAGCGCGTGGTTCATGGTATACCCCGCCAAGCGCCGATAAGGCCAGGGATTCTTAGGGACATAAACGGGTCCGCACCGACCACGACGGCAGCAGCCCAGTGTCGCCGGTGGCAGCCGTGGTAGCAGCCCGTCAGGAGCCGGTCTGTGCCGAGGTCCCCGGAGTCTACAGCTCACCGTCTCCGACCAGCCAAGCTACTGACTACTCCACGCCGGATCACCGTCCACCCGTCCGTGCCGATCACTAGGGGAGCCGCCACCGGGTTCCGCTCACCGCCGGAGCCGGCTGAGTACCGCACCGCCCGCCGGGTACCCCGCTACTCCACCGTCTGTATACGGGATCAAGCGGAAGCCGTTCCGGTAGCCGGACCGCCGCCGGGATCAGTAAGAGCCGCTCGGGAAAGCCGGACCGCCGCCGGGATCACCGAAAGAGCCGCTCTCTCAGTGCGATCACCAGGTGGATCACCACAATAGCCGTTCTCGGAGCTGTGGTAACAGCAGCTACCGCCCGGAGCTCCGAGGAGCCGCCCTCCCTGAGCCGTGACCGCCGTAGCCGCAAAGAAGGTTACGACCGCCGGGCGACCGTGACCGCCGGGTAAGCCGTGATCTTCAGGACAGCCGTCGGACCAAGACAGCCAACGGGGAACACAGTAAGGAGTCCACCAGGCCGCGCCCGTCCGCATTGGATGAACTTCTCGTCCAGTACAGCGGAACTGAACCACGAAACTGGCCCGAGGATTGGGTGTTCATGGACGACCACCGGGACATGAACTCGCCAGGGTGTTCAAACCGTCTTATTCACGCGCGCATTCCCCTCGGACCGCGTCTTAGCCGATCAAGCCAGGAGACAAAACCTCGCAAAGGATCTCTCACCGGGCCGGAGTCTCCAGAAGCAGAGAGGACAGGCACCTCGAGAAGTCAGACAGCTAGGAGACCCGTCTCTGTGTTACCAGAGGAGCCTACTGATCATACGACTCCTTCCGCCCAGAAGCCGCTCTGATTCCTGAGCACTGAAGTTATGATTAGAAAGGGGCATCCCGATCCAATGGCCTGAATCCTCACCAGAGGTGACGAACTGGGAGAAGCCGGCTACACGGGTAACAAGCCAGAGAAACCGCGACCATACGTCCCGTAATGTCACTTCAAGAGATTCTGCGACACGCTCACAGTCAAGAAACCAGCCGGGCCCTCGCCGCCTACAGTGGTGGAACGCACCCTTCAAGCGCCACCAGAGGTCGAGAAGAAGTACTTCCGCCAGCACCAGTGCCAGAGGAGGAAATGCCCCACATGCTGTACGACGCGGGGACATGGGCCAATCCGGATCAACCACCCCAGCGGGGGTGGAGGGCGGATCAAGTTAACCCCCTCCGTAAGGACGCCTCACAGGGTCGCACCTTGGAACCAGAAGAGGGGCGCCGAATTGGAGGCATGGAGACCTGGCCAGGGATGGTATGCGACAAGTGAATGCATCCTCCTCACAGCGATAAACCTGATGAAGGATGTCTAGACCCTGCCAAATTGCAGATGAGCGCGGAGAACAGGCAACGTTTTCTATATAACTCTCAGGGGACTTTACCTTCTGCACGGGGGAACATCTTTGCAGGCTAGAGTACCAACTCGCCCTACTTGCGGAAAGTAAACGCCCAACGCTCTCAAACCTCCTGAATCCGACGACAGTTCCGGAGATGCCTATAGGACTGACTCTTGGGGGCGACAGTTTCAAGCGCCTAATGAAGAGGCCGTCGCTACAAGAAAGCCAAGGCAGCCCTCGAACGTCTGAAGGAAAAGAAGGCGCCGGCTAGCCAAGGGGCTCCGCAGCAGATCAGCAGCGCAACAGCAGCAGCACAGAATTGAGTAGTCAAGAGTCCCGTAGAAAGAACAGCCGTCCAAAGGCAACAAGGGCCAATCCTTCAGAAAGGAAACAAGGACAACCAACGTAAAGACGGCGGCGGCGGTGGATTCAACAAGGGCGGCGTCAGGAGGAGGGGGTGGGGGTCGCGTGGCCCCCACAGAAGAGACTATCACAGGCCCCAGAGTCTCCCTGCGGTGGGGGGAGGCTAGGGCACGTCGCACATGGTGAGATGGTGACTTCGGAGAATGGGTCCTACGCAAAATATCTCAGGGATGCCAGCTCGAATTACACCATCCCCCCCACCCACCGCCTCAAAACACACGACGCGACAATGATTCCCAAGGACGTGGACAGGCGGCAAGCATTCCCAAGAGATCGAACAGCTGCTTCCAGAAGGCGGCTATTCTTCAGGTCCCGTCTCCACGCCAGTAGCGTTCACCTCACCGTTTTTTCTCACCACAAAAAGTCGGAGAAGTAGCGCCCCGAATCCTCAACGTGAAAGCAGCTCACCAGTTCATCAAGCTACGCCCTTTCAAGATGGAGAGCCTAGCAGCAGCTCTCAAGGAGTCAAACCAGGCTGGGGGGCATCCATCTCGACTTAAAGGTCTTACTCCACATTCGATACATCAGTCACACAGGAAGTGGACTCAGTTCTTTATCAACGCACGTTCTACAGTTCCAGTGCCTCCGTTCGGATGTCGACGGCGCCCCGCACGTTCACCAGGATAGTGAGGTCGTGCAGAGCTCCTAAGGCGAAAGAGCCACTTAGTCTTCGTCTACCTGGACGACGGGCTCCTGATAGCGCCTTCCAGAGAACAGTTCCAGCACTCCATAGCAGAGACCAGTTCGCATCGTCTCCCACCTCGGGTTCGTGATCAACGCGACGCGAAAAGTCCACCTCAGCCCGTAACAGACCCATCAAAATTCTGGGAGCGACGTGAAATTCAAGCAGGTAATAGAGTTTCGACCGCCGAGCGCATCGCATCCACGAGGCAGTGCGCCGAGATCTATGGAACGCAGCGAGCACCAGAATCTCTGTGGCTACGACTACTGGACTCATAGCCAGCATGACAACGGTGGAAACGAGCTGCATGCCCGCATGCGAGTAGACAGTGCACGTTTTATGGACGGTTCAATATTCGCCGAGACCGGATGATCAAGAGCTTCTGAACCACCCCAAAGTCGAGAGAGCGATAGCGTGGTGGTCTCAGCCGGGAAATCTCCGCCCGGGAGAGCATTCTATCAAGACCTTCATCTTCACTCTCATGACGGACGCGTCGAAGAGTGGCTGGGGAGCCCACGTAAGAGACATTCGCCTCTCAGGGACCAAGGAAGCTGGCCAAGCACCACATCACCACGTTGGAGCTGGTGGGGCAGTCCATCTGGCGCTGCGACAGACTCTCCATCTAGTCAAGGGAAGTCACGTCCTAGCCCAGTGTGACAACATGTCGGTGGTCTCCCACATAAACAAGCTGGGAGGAACAGGAGTGCGCCACCCGTGCCTACAGACAGTCAAGCTTTGGAGTGGTGTCTCGGATAGGATCACTCTGACAGCCGTTCACATTCCCCGGGGGATTGTTTTTGTAGTATTTTTCAACATTGACTACCTGGTCAATGATGTCCCTACGAGAAGACATCCGGGTTGTTAGTAGAGGGACCTTCGAGAGTCCGGGGATCGTCGGCGGAGTAGATCTAACCTCCAAGATATGCAGAGTATCGTCAAAAGCTGGAACCACCCCCACGGGGACCTGTTCGCAAATCACCACAACTCCCAGCTCCCGACATTATGTTCGGGGGCCAGGGAACCAGCGGCCCTTCACCAGGACTCCATGACAATGGAGTGGAACGGAGTCGCAGTATACGCCGTCCCTCCGATCGCCCTAGGTCCTCGAGTTCTTCTCAAGCTCACCGAGACAAGCAATTGCTGCATATTCTGGTGTGCCCGATTGCCTCGACAACCGTGGTTTCCAAGATCCTGTCGCCTGCTGTACGCCAACCCATTGACTCTTCCAATGAGGAAGGACCTGATCAGGACTCGAGGGGTCTCATTCCGATGGAGACTCTGGAGGCGATCAACCTGACTGCAGGGCCAATTTCATCCAGTCCAACAGAGCAGCAGGCCTTCTGCCCCAAGCTGCCCATCTGACTTGAGAGGCAAGGAGACCTACAACAAGGAAGACTTAAAATTCCAGGACTGGTCAAGTACCGGAACTGGTGCCGGGATCACCAAGTGGACCCTCCGCGAGCAACTCTAAGGAGGTGGCAACTTCCTGATGCAGGTGTTCGAAGACGGAGCCAACCAACGCACAGTCAGGCTTGAGCACGGCAGTAAGAGCCATCCATCTGGGTTTGGCGGAGCATCATCGTGTCTAACTCGCCAGCGCTTCATGACCTCATCAAAGGAATGCTGCATCGGCGGTCGCCCGAACGCTCGCTAGTACCAGCAGGGACCTGCCAACAGCCTCCAGCATCTCAAACGTCCTCATTATGAGCCTCTTCACAGGCATCCGGGCGGGAAACCACCAAGAAGACACTCTCCCTTGTAGCCGCAGCACAGGCATAAGAGTATAGGAATATCCAATGCTCTATCTACAGCAGAGAATCCACCTCACCTCACAGGACACGCCGCTCGCCTTCTTCCCGATCAGTTTACTAGCCAAGAATCAATCAGCTTCACTCCACAGCCGAACATCCTCCCAGATCTCCGACAAGCTTAAAAATTACTCATGACCAACTCTTCCTCACACTCAGAAGCCGTTTCGCCCGGCCTCCAAGAGATTAGCCAGATGCGATCGTGACAGTCATAAAGGCGAGCCTAGCTAGTAGGAGACCGTTTGGCGGGGACGCACATAGTAGCTCACGACGAGAAGATCTCAGGCGACGGCCTGGGCCTCCTACCGGGAGTATTCTATTTTACAAGATATCTATGGACGCCATGGGATGGGCGTGTTCTTCTACATTCAAACAAGTTTATATCGAGATGTCCTAGTAACGCAGCGGTTTCTTCAGCTTCTCGTCATCCAGCAGGCCACCACATCTTCCAGTTCCCACAGCTCCCAGTAGCACTTTACCCACTGAATTCGGTAATGTGCATCTGTGATATTATTGTTTGTTCAACCTTCTCCCGGCGAGATCAATACATAGCTCAGCTGCCTTATGGCACCACGAGCAATCGATATCCGGGTTGACTCTCTACCAGTTGCAATCTGACAGTGGCATAAGTCAGGCTTAAATGGGAACGTACTAGGAGATGTAGCGTGATTTCACCCTCCCCCGGGGGGGGGGGGGGGGGGGGGAGAGTCATCCACCATAATATCGTATACCTAACATTCACGGCTGCGTCCCCCCCCCTGTCAGGGCCGCTGCGCCGCCCAGGACGGGTTCACGGTGTTCGCTCTCCCGGCAGTGGAGTCAACCCGGTGAAAGAAGAGCATACAAAAAATGATCCAGAAGTCAGTGTTTCTAGATCATTGGCCCCTGACGTGGGCGCACTAGGGGTGCAAATTTTACAGTGGGTATCGTAGGGATATTGCTAAATTGAGGTAGAAAATGCGAAAAGGCTTGATGGTAAGTATACGGAGATTATGGGGGTATGACTCCCCCCCCGGGAGAGGGGAAGCATCCCATATTACAGGTTATTTTCATGAAATTTCATCATAAGATAGGCAAAGTCCGAACACAAAATAGCATGAAAATTTGGTGTTTACATCTTCAGTTGTTTTTGTGTCGTCTGCAAGAATTGCAGAAGGCACATAGGGATTACTCTGTAGTAGAGGCGTAATATGACACATGTCCTATACAACCTTGAAAAAATTCTAATAAAAGGCCTCTTTATATATTCTGGTAGGCCTATATATGAATAATTACCAAAAAAATTGTCCTGCCTTCTAGTTGCTGCATTGGTCAGATATTCAAGGTCAAAGGTCAACGACCTTTATACGGCCTATGATGGGTTATAACTGCTCATCCAATTGGCCTAGAAGCAAAAAGATGGTGTCTATATATACACCCATGTTTGGGGGATCAATAAACACAATAAAAACCATCTTGAGGCTTACAAATGAAGCCATCATTATCTTTCAGCACAGAAATCACTTTTAATCACAATTTTTCCACGTTTTCTCAACATAAATTAGCCAATTCGTCAGTCTGTACAAGTATCAAATAAACCAAAACATTGACCATAATCTATAATGAAAACAGCCAAAATACTCTTGTAAAATCAGTGGATATCGATGATAACTAATTAACCATTCTTGGACAAATATTTCATTTGGACCACATCAGAAGCCTCATTACCACTGTTGAAAATAAGCCAACTCCTGAAACTGCCATTCACAGGGCGCAGTTGTGATTCGCCCTTGAGTCCACCAAAGGTTTTTCTCACAAAAAACAAAACCTTCAAACAACCTTCTAGAGGGTGGAGAATAACAAATTGAGGGAGGACCGTAATAGTAGTGGTTTAATGTGACACATGTCCTATGTAACCTTGAAAAAATTCTAATAAAAGGATTTTTTTGTGTATTCTGGTAGGCCTATAATAATTATGGAACAATTTGTCAGGCCTTCTAGTTGCTGCGTTGGTCAGATATTCAAGGTCAAAGATCAATGACCTTTATAAGGCATGTGATGGGTCATAACTGCTCAGCCAATTGGCCTAGAAGCAAATAGGTGGTGTCTGTACCCATGTTTTGGGTGTCAACAAAAACAATAAACGTATTTTTTAGGCAGCCATCATTGCTTTTCAGCATAGAAAGCACTTTTAATCTGAATTTGTACAAGTTTTCTCAACGTAAATTAGCCAATTCGTCAGTCTGTACAAATATTAAACAACAATATTTGACCTGAATATATATAATAATGAAAACAGCTACAATATTATTGTCAAATCAGTGAATATTGTTCTTGGACAGATCCTCGAACTGATGAGTCCTGTGTGATTTAATAGTGTGGTAGTAGTGATAGAACTTTTTGCATAAATATTTCATTTGGGTGCTATTAAGAACCCCATTACCACTGCTAAATGAGTCAACTGCTGAAATAGTCGGGACATGCATGGCACGCACCAAATATCACGGACCACATCAAGCGGCGCTGTGATTCGCCCTTCCGCAAAATGTTTCTCTTACAAAAAAAAACAAACTCAGACAAAACCTGCCAACGACCTTCTTGTAGGTGGAGATATTACGTGAGCGCCATAAGGTCGTGGAAGGTAGGTATCATACTCAAGTGTATCGCCCTCTCACTCCTGAGAGGGAAATGCACTGTAGTAGTGGAAGTGTAGTAGTGCTAGCTTCCTTCCACAACCTTAACTTTTGCACAGAATACCACTGCATGGCTTAATTGGTGGCGGAAGAAGGTCGCAGAAGGTAGCCAACGGCAACGCAACCCCTGTCAACGCCCACCCATAGTCGCCTAATGCTCCTGGATCAAGATACTAGGTCGATCAGCCAAGAGGGATTGGACGGCGACACCCCCCTCTCCGCTTGACTAACACATCAAAATCAAATAGACTTGTTGGAAGGTGGAAGTAGACCTCCAACCGACATTGTCCAATATTATAGAATGCCCAGGAGGAAGCGTGAGCTCGAACATCATATGCCTTAACCAAGAAGCCAGTCAACCAATCATGGTGTTTTTGTGTGCATTTCAGATGACTGAGGAAATCCATCTGGCTCATTGTGTCCCTTGCTGCAGGCTTCTCTGAGCTGTCTGCAACCCCGGTCTGCAAATATGGTGAGACGTGGCAGAAACACTGGTTTCGGGGTAAAAGAAAGAGTCTGATTCTTGTCCAAAAAGCCTGCATGTGGAAGAATACAGACCTCCTTGTGCTCAAAGCGGTGGTGGGCCTCGTCCGTAGAAGCTCGTAGACATGTATATCCGAACCCCCTATGGCCAAGCCACAGCCACAAGCCACAGCCACTAGGAAGTTCCAGAAGACTAAGCTTTTTGTTGGGTTTAAACTGTTCCGACACCAAGAAATGCAAGACCATTCCGCTCTATGACACCACACTGAACGGTCACGCTTCCACGGAGCTCCCGAAACCCATCTCATTATCATATAGTAGTGCATTACGAGTAATAGGAAATGGGCCCGAGGAGAAATAGGTATGCAGCGAAGAACGCAGCCGACGTTGATGAAGGGGACGCCTCTCAAGATACTGAAGCAGAGAATTTCGAAACATGCTACTCGAAGGACAAAAACAATTAGAAGATAATTTGGCGGCTTCAATTGAACACAATAGTGAACGAATTGCGGAGCTAAATTAGCGCAAGAGAAAGTTGTGAAAGAAATGAAAGCCGAGGTTGAATTCTTGAAGATGGAGGTGGCCAAACAACAAGCTGAAATAAATAAACAAGAACGTTTTGCGAGGAGAAATAATCTACGTATTGTTGGCATAGAAAAGACTGACGGTGAGAACTGTATTGAAAAGGTGGAAACGCTCTTGAAGGACAAATTCGGTATTGAGAGAGCGCATCGTGATGGTAAGGGCGTGAACAGGAAACCACCACACGTGTTGGTCAAAATGCTGTCGTTTAGGGACAAATTAAGAGTGCTCTAGGAATCCAAGCGTGCTTTACAAGGCCAAGAAATGTTTGTTACAGACGATTTAAAGGTGGTTGTTCCGATTTATGTGTTTTGTGTTCTCTACTTGAAATGAGAGCCTGGCACTTGCACATACACCCCGTGTACCGTGGGAAACAAACTTGCGGTTTTGATGGTAGATGCAATAATGCATGTTGCAAAGCCCTATTCAATACTGTGCTATTAAAAGTGGTTAACCACTAAAACAGCGGTTTTTTGTCTCGCCTGAACTTTGTTCGGCAGAGACTTAGTAATCACTTTTCTGTCTGTCTGTCTGTCATGGTGTCTCTGCGGCGTCCATGTTCACTGCTTGTGTACGATTTATCTGGAGTTCCATAAGGGCTATGATGATCTAACTTGGTGGAAA
>JAMKCH010017854.1:0-33952 GCA_023653785.1 Ophioderma brevispina
TATAATAGTCTAACGTCCATTGTATTCAATGGGGCTTGAAATTGTTTCCCCCTACTTGGTAACTAAGCATTTGATACACTCAAAACTATTCCTTATTTGAATCCTTATGACCTCCACCAAATTTGCACCATTTTGCATTCGAATCGGTGCAACTTTAAAATTTACCCGGTACAACTGAAATTTAACGCTTTTTGGACCTTTTTTTGCGTGTTTTTAACCTAAATCCAAAAACTTTGGGTTTTTTAGATCGTACAAACTATACCTTTTGGAAATCCTTATGGTTGACAAATGATGTGGCATACTTTTTCAACATGACCGGGATCATTCAAAATTTTGACCCCCTGTGTAATCCTTAATTGTCCCCTACTGGTTAAAGCTAACCATTCCAGAATGTTATCATACATTTTTGTGTAGAGGATAGTGTATCTGAGGCTGAATAATAAGTAGTCGTTTGGTCCCCTTTCAGGATAACCATTGGCTAAAAAAAATTTCTTGAATGGCTTAGGACTATTACTATTTATTTGTATGTTACAAAGAGATGGACATTTCCAGAAAAGTGCACCCCATTTTTTGTTGTAAAAACCACATGTTTTTGGGTTTTTTGTTGTTTGTTTGTTTATTAGAATGCTCATCTATGTAGTATATCAGACTCGAGGACTGGTGACTAAGACAAAACATTGTCTTCATGTACTACAATAATAACAACTTTTTAAACCATAACCCTTCGAATTGGTTCTCGGTAAATGTTTTCTACAACCAAGAAAAATGACAATTTAAGAAATTTGTATCCTTCGAAATCTCCCCATGGCCCCGTGCCCAACCCCCTTTAACTACGATTCATTGTTTCATTATGCCGATACAGTCGTCAGTATTGAAATTAACATTTATCATACCTCCCCTGCCTTCTAAACAAAATTGCATCACCTCTGAGATAAGATCAAAAATACAATTACACAACTCCCAAAGCCTGACATCACTCCAAACTCCAGTGTCACGATTTAATCTGTTTTAGGCTTTAGCTAGCCTAGCCTTGGGTAGCCTGGGCTAACCACTGAAGTGCGGTAAGTAAAGCATGACTTCATGCCTAAAGGCATATGTAATATTATAGAAATATAAAGATGGAGATGTTCATGGTTTTGAGTGGAAATGATGGAGTTCGTGGCGATATCTAATCCCATGACCATTGCGATAGTAAACGTGTAAAAAATCGGGTCAGTCTGGAAATGGGGACGAAATTAACACGACATGTCCATGGCATGACCAGGGGCACGACATAGGGTATCTAATGCTGTATGTACCTCTAAATAGTCTAATTGTTCCCCCACTTGGACTTTTCTTTTTCTTTTCCCAAATATCCAAAACAACCATTAAATCAGGTTTTCGGCATGTGTTCTCATGTTTACTTGTTTAAACAGAATGCCGTCGTCTGCTTGCCAGGTATGTAGAAATAGACTTTTCAAAGCACCTTAAATTGTTGCGTTATGTCCGAGAAAAGCTTACCGTATTGTAATTTTACGATGTTTATATTTCCTGTTTTATAAAGACAACAACATTACATCGTTGTGCGGTGTTTTATACATACGAGAAATTTTGGAATGAGCTCAATATTTTGTTTGAAAAACAACGGAATACAATTTAACGGGCCTCAAGATTTTTAATTAAGTCTATATTGGTTCGTAGCATAGTGCGTAGCGATGTGACTGACACGTCGTTAGCAGAAGATTAGGGAAAACATGTCAAATGTTATTATATGGGAGGGGCCCCCCCCGCTATCACTCACTCTTTCGCACTTCAAGCTCGGCAATGGGCATTTTGTACGCTATGGCAAGGGCCTGCTTATAGCAGAAGTCTTATATCATCAAAGAGTATGTAAAGTAGGTACTTCAATCAGCACTTGATAACCATATTTGTCGGAAATTAGTAACTGGTTTCAGCATAAGTACCTTCATTGACAGTAAATACCTACTTTGTTAGCAATAGAAAACTAAACTACTTTTATGAGAAGTAGATGATTTTTCAAAGAGAAATTACTTCATCAATTATATACCTAATTCATCATAGTGTTAACTGCACTTTGGTAAATGGTATTAACTGTGTATACTGGCACAGTAGACAACTTCTTTGTCAGCAGAAGATAATTATTTCAATCAGTTTTAGATTAAGATAGCTACCTTTCAGCAGTAGCAGTAGTATTACTTTGATCATCAACAGTAGGTAATACACGGTAGATTCTTCATATCGTCCGATAACTGCTTGGCCAAATAGATAACTATGTTGCCAACAGTAGATAGTACCGTTCATGGGCAGTACACCCTACTTTGTTAGCAATGAAAACACTGCCTAACTCCAGTTGCAGAAGTAGCTAATACTTCATCAATTAGATAGCTAGTTCATCATCAGTTGTAACTATACTTGGTCACCAGTACAGGACAGTAGATACTTCATCATTATTAGCTACCCTTTGCACAGAATGTAATTATTTCCATCAGTTGGTAGATAGCTACTTGTCAGCATAGTATCTTTGATCAGAAAGAGTAGGTAACACAATAGATTCTTCATCAGCATTGATCAACTGCTTTTGTCAGAATAGATAACTGCCTTGTCATGCAGTAGATGTACCTTCATGGGCGTAAATAACTATTATGTTAGGCAATAGATACCTACTTTATGATATGTAGATGATTTTTTTCAAGGATTACTTCATCAGCTGTAGATCTACTTTGGCTGTAGTATATTCTTTGCACTGTAAATGTTACTGCACTTGGTCATGGTAGATCAATGTAGCTACTTCAGCATTGATAGTACTTTGTCAGCAGAAGATATTATTTCTCGTTGGTACTTGGTACTACTACTTCATAGCCGTTTGAATCTATAGTAGTAACAGAGTACATTTTCATCAGCACATTGATCTTGATAACTGATTTGTCAGAAGTAGATAACTACTGTTGTCAACGTCGATAGTACCTTCAGGGGAGCAAGAATAACTTTCTTAGTACAGAAAACTGCTTCTCACTGTAAATAATTTGTCAGTAGTAGAAAATGTCTTCCTTAATAACTAACAACATCTATCAGCAGTACATTTTATTACTTCGCAGCATGCAGTAGATTATAGGTTTTGGTAAAGAGGTAGTCCCTTTGCTTTCCTAGTCGTAGCATCAAATGGTATACTTATAGCATATAGATGTATACCTCTCTGACCTAACAACTAGATGA
Source organism: Ophioderma brevispina (assembly GCA_023653785.1). NCBI lineage: Eukaryota > Metazoa > Echinodermata > Ophiuroidea > Amphilepidida > Ophiodermatidae > Ophioderma > Ophioderma brevispina. The sequence continues at coordinate 3,214 of JAMKCH010017854.1, forward strand.
ATATCTATAGCTCCTCTAAAACCTGGCTTTGAATAGCTTAGTTTGGTTTTCGATCCCAGCCAATGGCATATGTTTTTTTTTTTTCTCAACACTATCGTGTGCTGGCCATCTCCAGGAAAGATTAATAATACCTGTCTACCTGGAGAACTAAGGATTTAAAATTCAAACAATTATACAATTTTGATGCTATCCGCTAGAAACGAAGGGCACCTCTCGGTCTAACACCTATAGATACTATGTATCGTCCTCTCCAAACCCTGGCTTGATAGCTTAGTTGGCAAGAGCGTCATGCATGTAATACAAGAGGTCGGCGATTCGAATCCGGCCAAGATCACATTTTTTTTGCAACACTATCGTGCGCTGGCCGTTCTCCAGGGACATCATTAATAAAATATAAATTTTGTAGCCGTAGGTGGTTTCTTTATCAGTTGCAAATAACTCATTTATTAACAGTGATACTCAAAAGTAGATCTCCATCAAGCAATTAGATAACTAATTTGTCACTGAAGATAATTATTTCATCAGTTGGTAGATAACTACCACTTCATATCAGCAGTTGTATTCTTTTTGTGTTTGGACCAGCACAGTAGGTAATACACAGTAGATACTTCATCTGCCGTAATACACTTGTCAGAAGTCCATAACAAGGTTTCATGCAGTGGTAGTACTTTCATAACTACTTTGTTAACAATAGATAACTACTCTATCAGATGTATATGATTTGTCAGCAGTAGAAAATTACTTCATACTGTAAATAATTACTCTTTGTCAGTCCAGTAAATTATTACTTCACTGAGAATCTAAGTCTCTTAACTTTCCATCAACGGATAGCTAGTTCATCAGAAGTAGTTGACTGTACTTGGTCACTGGTAGAAACTGTTGATACTTTCTCAGCATTAGAAACGACTTTGTCAGCACTCTTACATTCAAATTTATTAAGAAATGGCGAATTGGTATCTGTTAATATTTTAAATATATTGTCTTTTTCCCCTTAGATGTTTTTTCTTTAACGTTTCTTGTTTATCCACCCTAATGTTAATCTTAAGGATTTTATATTTGGGCCACTGATTGTCCGTACGATGTGTAGAACCACTATATTGCAATAATATAGCTGTCAAAAAAAATTAAAAAAAAAAGAGAAGATAATTCATCCTTGGTCGATGCTACTACTTCATATCATCGGTAGTATTACTTTGATCATCAGGAGTAGGTAACACAGTAGATATTTTATCAGCACTTGATAACTGATTTGTTAGAAGTAGATAACTCTGTTGTCAGCAGTAGATAGTACCTTCATGGGCAGCAGATAACTACTTTCTTAGCAACAGATAACTGCTTCATATCAGCTGTAAATAATTTGTCAACAGTAGAAAATTACTTCTTTAATAGCCAACAACTCTATCAGCAGTATATTTTTACTTCAGCAGCAGTAGATAATCCATCCATTAGCTACTTCATCTGCATTTGAAATTATACTTTGTCAATGGTAGATAACACCAAAATAATTTATCAGCACTAGATAACTGCTTTGTCAGAAGTAGATAACTATTTTGTAGCAGTTGGTAGTTTCTTTATCAGTTACAAATAACCCATTTATTAGTAGTGAATAACTCAAAAGTAGATACTCCATCAGCAATTAGATAACTACTTTGTCAGCAGAAGATAATTATTTCATCAGTTGGTAGATAGCTACCACTTCATATCAGCAGTTGCATTACTTTGATCATCAACAGTAGGTAATACACAGTAGATACTTCATCAGCAGTAGATAACTGCTTTGTCAGAAGTCGATAACGATGTTGTCAGCAGTAGATAGTACTTTCATGGGCAGTAAATAACTACTTTGTTAACAATAGATAACTACTTTATCAGATGTAGATAATTTGTCAGCAGTAGAAAATTACTTCACCAGCTGTAGATAACTACTTTGTCTGCAGTAGATTATTACTTCAGCTGCAGAAGTAGATGATTACTTATCGCTAGTTCATCAGTTGTAACTGCACTTGGTCAACAGTAGAAAACTGTAGATACTTCATCATTAGAAAACTACTTTGTCAGCAGAAGATCATTATTTAATCAGTAGGTAGATAGTTACTACTTCATATCAGCAGTAGTAATACTTTGATGTCAATAGTAGGCAACAGAGTAGATATTTCATCAGCACTTGATAACTAATTAGTCAGAAGTAGATAACTCTCTGTTGGCAGCAGTAGATAGTACCTTCATCAGCAATAGATAACTACTTTCTTAGCAACAGATAACTGCTTCATCAGCTGTAAATAATTTGTAAACAGTAGCAAATTACTTCATTATAGCTAATCACTTTATCAGCAATATATCATTACTTCATTCATCCATTAGCTACTTCATCTGCATTTGAAATTATACTTTGTCAACAGCAGATAACACAGAAAATACTTCACCAGCACTAGATAACTGCTTTGTCAGAAGTAGATAACTATTTTGTAAACTATAACTATTTTTTTCTTTGAAATAGTGTACCAGTGACATGGAACTTCTGAAGACTTTGAAAGGACTATCTAAAGTGGCCAAGGCAATGCAGACCTTGCAACATGAGCTCATGGGAGCAGTTCATGATCTTGAGGTAAATGTTTTATCATAGAGACTAGACATAGTTTAAAAAGCACTAACAATTATTTGGCAAAAACATGAAAGCAAAAGTCTTATTTTTTCTTAGAGCAAAAATGTTTCAAAAAGACCAAAAGGTCCAATTTAAAGCACAACAAAATCTGCTTTTCCATGCAAACTTATGTAAATTATACAGATTTACCCTTCACTTTTAAACTATTAATTAAATTTTGATTATTTTAACTTTTTGGGTGTGTCACTGATAGTGCCTTAACATGAATTTGCTATCTTTTTGGTTCATCCTTCATGTAAGACTGCACAGAATTAACCTAGCATGAAATCTTCTATAAAACGATCAAAGGATTACAAGTATTGTACAGCTTTATTTCATAAAAGAGTCTTTAGTCTAGCTCATGAATATCTTACACCAAGGACACACCTATTTTTTTTTTCTAAAAAATTTGCAACAGTTTAGTGGATTTAGTAAATTTTAGCTCCAGATTGAGAAATTGGAGATAATAAGTTGGCAGAAAATGAAAAAAAGGACCCATCTCATCAATTTTCATAATAAAGGTGGTCATTCATTTATCAAAGGCTGAAATTGAGACCTCATAGCTGCTTGAAAGTTACATTTATTATGACAAAACCAGAATAAAACAAATAATATCAATGGCAACAGAGTTTTGGCAACTAATTTACAGTCAGGTCAGGATTCCTATGAGGGCCTGCTACTGGTATCCTGGTAACCAGTACTACCTGTCCCAGGGCCGAGTTGTCGGCGGCTAAACCGTCACCCCCCATTGGGTTTCTGATCTGATGAGGAGGGTAGCTGGTTACCCTGGTAGAATGAAAAAGAAGATCTACCTTCAAGGGCGTCAGCTCTGGTGAGCTAATGGCGGCCATCCAGCACATGCTGCCTTGCATGGTGGGCATGGGTTGCCCAAAGGCTAGGCCCACCACCGAGAACTGTGGATTGACGTCAGGAAGGGCATCCGGTCAATTATCTTTTGCTCCAATAAATCCTCACACAGCAATATTGCTGAGTGTGAGGTGTATCCAGCCACCCCCGTTAGCAGGGACAAAACCGGATTTAAAACTTTGGTTTAACTAACTAACTAACTAACTAACTTGGATTATTTGTTCAACTAACTACATTCTGAGAAAATGTTATGAAATTTCATTGCAAGCAAATATTAGTTTTCTTAAAGATCTAGTTTTTTTTTTTTTTTTTTTTTTTCCCCCCCCCCCCCATGGTTTGCCACCCCAAAATACTGCATTTTGCCACCTCACCAGACCTCCACCAGACCTTCTACTATCCCTGAAACTACTGTTCTGGATTGAACGAATTACTTACTTCCTAATTGTGGTATTTTTGTATATCTTAAGCAATTTTCACTGTATTTCTTAATAAGGGGGGTCATTTAGTGACCCCCTACAAGTTATTTACCCTCTTATCATTACTACATCAAGTACATTATACTTAAATACCTGAATAAGCTTAATTCTAAGGTCATTACACGGTCAGGATATCTTATTTGTCTTCATATGTACCATAATATATGATTTTTCTTAATTTTTTTGACCCCCCCGGAAGTAACCCCCTATATTGAGGATGCGTTCAGGATTCGGCCTTTTTACCTAACATATTCTTATTCCTCATAAAATTCTGATCTAGAAAAACCACATGAGATAAACTTTCCTTCCAGGTGATACCTAGCTCATTTTTAGCCCGGACTAACAGCAGTATTGCTGAGTGTGAGGTGTATCCAGCCACCCCCGTTAGCAGGGACAAAACCGGATTTAAAACTTTGGTTTAACTAACTAACTAACTAACTAATTTGGATTATTTGTTCAACTAACTACATTCTGAGAAATGTTTTTTAAATTTCATTGCAAGCAATATGAGTTTTCCTTAAGATCTAGTTTATCAGATCTACTGAGACGTAAACACAAGAAGACCTATCAACACAACAAAATCATGTGCTTTTGAGGGCATTTACGTCCAAGATTTCCCGCAATGGATTTTCCCTATTCCTTTGTAACAGCTCTTGCATGTCCTGAGTAAATAGGCAAAAGTCCAAATTGTGTGCCACTGCTTTAAATTACTCTAAAAATAATAGAGACACAATTGCAGTGGCCTGTGACCCTCAATCTGGGTTACATTCCCATGGCAATCAACCCATCATATGCGTTTACAATATTCTCAATACCACCAAGGCCCAGGTTCAGTGGGTTGTACTTTGTCATACATTGACATGACTGACCTTGTGTGCTCTGGGTATCATTATCAAAAACCAGGGGGTGTATTTTTTCTAATAACTGGTGAATGGAAGGTACTGAACTGTGCCCTGGGAATTGAGATTTTACTAGCTCATAGTCACTATGAGCTAGGGTTGTCTCAACTCCCATGGCACAGTTTAGTAACTTCCATTCATCAGTGTATTTAGAAACTACACCCCTGGTTTTTGGGTATGATATATGATGCCCAGAGCACACAAGGTCAGTTCATGTCAATGCATGTACAAGTACAACCCACTGAACTGTGTCCTTAGTGGAGAGTATATTGTAACTCATAGTGAGTGTATATTCTTCTCCATTTAACAGGAGGTTAGCCATGAAGAGGAGCATGCAGTGGATGACCTATTTTTGGAACTCAAAGATGACTTTGTTTCCAGCTTCAAGAGGGCCACACTTCTTATGAAATTTCATATGGCTGTAAGAACAAATAACTGTGTATATTTAAAAGTTTCTTTTGAGCAAACTTAACAGTTCCATTTGATGTCCATTTTAACCATTTTCCAAAACTCTTGGAGAAGCAACATGTGGGACACTACCCAAGGACCATTGCATCGAAGTGTCATGAAAATCCATCAACATATGTGTATACACCAAGCAATTTCATAATTCTGACCATTTTGGGGCCATGACCTCTAATGACCCTAGATAATGACTTTTGACCCCACTCTTGAAAGAGTAACTTGTGGCGCACTACCCAAGGACCATTACATTCAAGTGGCAGAATATGCGCAAGAATGTGGAAACAGCGAGCAATTATGTTTAGGGGTAACATGTGTACCACAGACACACACTACCAAAGCAATCCCTATGTGGACGACACGAAAAGGAGAAAAACTAAAACAACAAAAGCAAAAACATTCCTGCTCTCAAAAGTGGTCTATGGATATGCAAGCACTCGTAATTAATGAATCAATCATTCATTTGTTCTTTTGTTCGTTCATTCATTCATTTATTTATGTTTTAGTGCTTTATTGTCATGGTGTAGAACTTTTCTTTTATGAGAAAGCATTCTCGATCTCCGGATTTACACTTACTTATTAAACATGCCTATTCTAAGAAAAGGACTTGCTTAATGATCCTCTATAACAAACTTAAAGCAGTCTTTGTCATAGCAAACTTTGACCTTTGGAGTAACAAACCTTTAATGATTGAAAGATCAAACCTTGTAGAATAACGCAAATTGAACCTTTGAATAACACAACTTTTGACCTTTAAAATAAAATTTAAAAAAAAACCTTTCACCTTTGGAATGAACACTTTGGCCCTTTGGGTAACAAACGTTTAGAATAAAGCAGCATTTGGCATAGCAAACATCAATCTTTGAAATAACAAACTTTCGACATTTGGAGTAATAAACCTTTGACCTTTGGAATAAACTTAACCTTTGGAATAACAAACCTTTGACCTCTGAAATAACAAATATTTGACCTTTGGAGTAACAAACATTTGATCTTTGGAATAAACCTTAACTGTTAAATTAACTAACTTTTGGAAGCAACTGAGCCAAATTGTGAATCAATTCAAGAAATATGCAATCAGTAGTTATTTGTTAAAATAATAAAAAAAGTAATGCAGCATGTCTAAATACCCCTATAAGTAATTACAAACCATTGGTCTATGGATGAAAACATAATATGACATAAAGAGTCTGTTTTTTCTGCAAATTTTGATACCCTTGCCCCATTGTGATCAATATCGCCAACACAATGTCCATTTTACCAAAATCTGTCATATTTTAAAAGTTGCACCTGAAGACATTATTACAAGGTTAAATAAACAATCATGTATTAATTAAAGTGACAAACACTTCACACAATTCTTTCAAAATGACCTTTCCTTCATCTGAGGCACCCAGCCCATTGAAATCTTGTAAATGTACAAGCGGAAACCTACTCCTATTAATGCTTGATTGAATCAGAACAATTGGGTGGAACAACCATATTCACCCCATGTATGGTAAGATAAAAAAAAAAATGGGAAAAATGTGGCCTTTCACTGAATGGCAATCAATATGGCTACAACTTTTAAAAAGGGAGAGATTTTCTTATAATGAGTATTGTGTTAGTCATATTACCAAAATTTACAGAAAAAAAAAATATGTTTTTGTGCATAGACAAATGGTTTGCAACTTACGGGGGTATTTAGACCTGCTGCGTTACTTTTTTTGGTCTTTGTATGTGTCTATTAAACATCACTGATCAAAATAAACCACACAGCATTACTCTTATCTTAGGAAGAGAATGAGAAACGCCGACGCATGGCAGAGGCAAAGTCGTTTATTACTGGCAAGAAGGATTTGGATAAAAGGCAGCAACAGGCTATGCAATTCAAAGGCCTCCTACAAGAAGAGTTGACACGGGTGTTTGCTGGTGTTATTGTAAGTTGACTTAGATGAAACAATGTGTCATATGCATAATTATGGATTGTCAGAGATGTAACTTTTCCGGAAATTTCTGGATTTCCGGCATAAACATAAATAAAAAAAAATATGGATTTTTTTTAAATATTTTTATTTTTTTTTAAATTTCTGAGATCAAATTGTTAATGATTTATTTTAGAGAAGGGATCTTGTACCCTAAAATCGTGTATAAAAATGCATTCCCCGGAGATTCTCCGGATGCTTCCCTAAAGTTTGGCCTTCCCGTCTGTTCAAATTTTGGATTTTCAGGAAATGGGAAACTACTCCTCTGTTACATCTCTGGATTGTGTTTTGATTGGTCTGCTCCTATACTCTGGCCAGCTCGAAGTACGAAGTAGTGACGCGGGCATATACATTGTACCGACTTTCAGCGTGCGCATAGGCAAAGCACAAAGCACACTGCAGCTGAAAGGCGGCACTGGGTACACACTCGTGTCATCACTTCATACTTCAGACAAGACAAAGTATAGATCTCTGTACCCACTGTCCAAGGGTCAGTATCACCTAAAAATGGCTGTTCTCAAACCAGGATTCTTGCCCCATGCCATGATCAGAAATACATCTGAACCCATCACAAATTGAAAGAAATAGCCTTTTTAATCCAATTTGACCCCTACATGACCTTTAACCTCAACCTCCTTATGGTCAACCCTTCTTTTCGACCCACTGATCACTGATACCAAGTTTGGGTTGAATTGAAATCGTATGTACTGTTAAATTGACAAACCTTAACCTGAAATTGCACAATTTCAACCAAAAGATTAAAGCCTTATTTGACTCAATTTGACCCTTAAAATAAGGTCACTGCTTTCCTCCCAAACATTGATTATATTTACCAAACTCAGTTTGAATTTAAATGATACTTTTGAAATGGAAACTTAACCAAATTATTTAATTATTTAACCAAGAAAACCCTATTTTGACTCAATTTGACCCCTATATGACCTCTAACGTCAACCTACTTAAGATCACCCTCCCATCCATTGATCATTGTTGTTCTTAAACTTTTAGAACACTTTTTATTCTTAAAGAGACACTGGCACATTGAAAAATAGTGCGCCCTCAAGATTTTTCAAAATTGATATTTTTGCATGGTTGTAAAGCTTTTATATACATTAGCCCTCACCTGGAATGATTAAAAAACTTTCAAACATGAAAACAATCATTATTATAATAGTGAGACCTCATTAAAAGTTTTAGGTCTGTCCATTTGCCACGAGAGGTAAGAGAATTTATTTTAATGGCCGCGGGTAAAAAAGCTGATGGTACACATATCACTGTACAGCAGTGGCAGATTTAAGAGTCAGCAATGTCAGCAGCTGCTGACAGGGCCCCCCTAAAATATTGCTCTCAAGGGCCCCCTCGTACACAACTTAGTCGCACTAAAGTGCGATATTACGTTTACTTCTTGGCGGTAAAGGGGCCCCACCATAAGCTGCTGACAGGGCCCTTTTCCTTAAATCCGCCACTGCTGTACAGTAACATAATTAAGCCTGTCTAAAGATTTGATATTTTTGACTAAATTCCTACTTCAAAGAGTCGAACAGGTGTTTCAATTGAAGTATCATGATGAAAACACCAGCAATTATTTGATTAAACATTGCGATTTGAACACAAGTTGCTTTGACAATGCAAAATATTATTACTTATCACAGCATATCAGAGAAATAATGCATTCTTATCAATGCACATGTAATGCAACTTTATTTGGCCACAAAACCTTATAGAAGATTAGCGCAAAGTGGATTATAAGTCCCTTGCCATCCCAGCCAACCATGGCATTAGTCTTTTATTATTAGGCAAAAAAAAAAATTGATTGTCCATAGATGACTTTTTAGAGTTGGGTCGGTACCGGGTCGAAACTGTTTAAACATCATCTTTTTTACATTTCAGAAAGTTAAAATTGAAAAAAAAAACACTTTTTAGGAATTTTTCAAAATTAGGGTCGGTATTCTTTTGCACAGTAAAAGGAAAAAAAACCTTTTTCCTGATTTCCAAAATTAGGGTCGGTCGGATGAGGACAATCAAACAATATTTTTTTTTGGCCTTAACATACCGTTTGGAAGAACTTAATTCATCAGTTCCCAGTAAGCTGATTAATTCTGTACAGGAACTTTGTACCATGACTATACAATATATTTTGTAATGGCAACAAAGGCCTAGTCTCCATATTGCCAAGGATTTAACCTTCACATCAATGTCCACCCATGAAAATATGCAAAAAGTCTCACTGAATTTGAAATCTACTATGATATTGATGAAAACCATGCTACTTCTTATTTCAATGTATTTTTCGCAGAGTTCTTTGGGTCATATTCTAGAGAGTGAAATATTTTTTTCTCCAATTCTAGCAAGATGAGGCACAAAAGGAAGCCATCGATATTGATATTGATGAAAACCATGCTACTTCTTATTTCAATGTATTTTCGCCTTCAATGGATTTTAAATATTTAAAAACAAGGATTTTTGGTCATGTTCTAGATAGTGAAATAATATTTTTTCTCTAATTCTAGCAAGATGAGGCACAAAAGGAAGCCATCACAGAGGAGAACTCACATGCAATCAAATATGCAACACAGGAGCAACTCTTGCACAGGTAACAACTTGACACAATTGAAGCTCCCCCCCCAGGGTGGGTGCTATAAGTGCTAACTGCTAACCCACATTATGCACATGTAACTGGTCTTGAAATGATTTTTTTGACCGAGTAGATGAGCCGTGGGGGAGGGGCACTCATCTTGGAAGTGACGCATATGTAAGGCTGGTAAGACCCCATTTTTTAGCATCGTTGTCACCCAAAGACCCCATTTTTTAAAAAAATTCACCCAAAGACCCTATATTTGGTGAACATTTTACCACTGTCACCTATTTTTTAGAAAATTTTGCAAAAATCTCACACAAAGACCACATTGTTGGAAAATTTGGCAAATTTGTCACTTAGAAAACCCCTATTTTGGGGGAATTTGGCTGTCTCTCCCGAAGACCCCATGTTTTTTTAGTCCTCTGTCACTGAATACCCTTGGGTTTGGACATGCGAGGCTTACACCCATATCTATTTCATAAGTGAGTGCTCCCCCCCCCCCAATTTTAAATTTATACAAACAATCACTTGTTAATTTGAGCATTAGCACATTATTACTCCTTGGATTACACACTAAAATGTTTGGTTTTTAGAAACACTAAATCAGTTGGATATTTCTTTTGAAAAAATGCCAAATCTTGGGGTGATGGATGTATGAATTGAGCCAATTCCAGATTGAGATTCAGTGTTTAGATGATCTGTGGATACAGGGTTTAATTTCAGGAGCAAATAATGTAACACACTGCGTCTTGTTAAAGGCACCTATCAGTGCTTTGCTAAATCAGAAAATCGAAAAATTCAAAAATCGGATTTTTGCATGTCTGTCACGGTATAGATATCATACATCTGAACAATGGATACGACCAAACAGCCAAACCTGTAACAAGGAAAAAATCGGATGTTTTAGTTATTAGTTTTCCTCGGACACTTACTATACACGTAATGAATGGAGATTCGTAATCTTTGAAAACTGCCGTTTTCTCCCGTTTCGGTCAATTCTTCAGTTGGGAAAAATCCCCTGCGTCACATATGCGAATTCTACAGGCTTATCTTCACTTAAGCTATCCTGCAAATTTCAAATATTTTTGACTCTTCTGAAACTCACTGATGTGCCTTTAAGCAATCATAGTGCATCATTGACCGTGTTTCTGGTGCTGTTATACATCACTTTTGACACTGACCTTGTGATTTTTCATCAAACCATTTAAACACTAGTGGCACTACATTTACATGAAAATAATTTGACCTAGAATTTCGCAGTTCTGGACTTTCGCGACGCTATATCAAAGGAATATTAAGCTTTGGACCGCTCATGATCTTCTGACCTTGAGCCATATGTGATGTTTTTTTTCCCGTTATCTCAACGGCCGGAGAACCACCAATTTACCTCAGAGGACTCTATTTTCCCTTCTTAGACCATGAGAGTAGTAGCACTCCATCCCTTTCACAGAAAACACACTCTTTTTGTCAATATCATCACTACTCACAATACGCTCTCTCACACCAGCTAATGCTGTAGATCGTTGTTCCACCAGCTTTGACGAGGGACACTAAAATGGCAGTGTCGTCACTGACCTGGGTGTCAAGTACCGGAAGTGTAACCTCAACTTCAGGTGTTTTTATTTACACTAGCTGTACACTTTCAGCTGGGAATCACCAATTTGCATGCAAGATTTGATACACATTCAAACACTCATTTTCACCTTGTGTGTAAGTCTTCACTTCTTTCTTCTCCTAGCTCTAGTCATCACATTACCTGTTTCTGAACACTTCAGAACATTTGTCATCTATATCATGAACCTAAACAACCATCATAGTCCAAGAGTCTTCCACAACAGCCATTTCACTGTACCAGATACTAACGTAATTTACCACCAATACCTTTAGTTCTACCTTTAACTCTCGTTAGTAAACGCAGCAGGGACTAAATTTTCACGCACTCACAGAATGCTCGCCTGCAGAATCACGCATATTTTACATTTTTGCCGTCAATGTTTCCCGCTACGAGACACTGTTCATAGCGCGCACCCCCACATCAGGGTTTCTGCATATCCTTGCATTTATTAAAGGCGTGGGATTTTGGGAACCAAAGTGCTACGATCGAGCCAAGGATTTGGGGACACTCTCTCTCTTTAATATGACGCTGGTGTGCAACACTGGAAACAGGTCTTAATTTTAGCCTCGTTATCTAATTTGGTGCCTGTGTAACGTTGAACTGGTGTCATTAGTAGTTGCAACTACGCTGGATGAACAGTTGCAATTTTGGCGCATGCGTGCACTGGTACCTAACCACATTGGACAAACTTTGGATATGTGTCCTGCCTGAACCACAACTATAGCATTCACAACTGGCTTGAATTTGGTGCATTTTGGTGGGGACCATGTCCATGTCCTATGCATTTTTCATTTTTCACCATTTCTCACGCTCGTGCTATGACTTCTTTGCCAACATGCCTACCCCCAGCCACGGTTTCATGATATATATGTCCGCTTCACGAGCTAAATCTTTGGGGCCGTTTTTTGACTTGCTTATCCTTGTAGATAAATGGCTAAATCCAGGTCAGTTTTAGTAATGGCCTGTTCACCGTAATTATCAATTCTTTTAGAGCCTGAAAATCACCATGCACTGCGTAAATGTCCCGCAATTTGGCCCACCCCTCAAAGTAGTAATGTCAAATCTATCACCCATTCAGATATCGTGTTCGTGTGCTTGTGACCACTGTTACGGATTTTTCAAGCGGTACGATTCTGCAGTTCTTTCGTCACTTGCCAATATGGCTGTCCTACAAGAAATTTCATAGCCGTGACGACTCATTTTATGGGTGAGATTTGGCAAAAATTTCCTTTGCCTTACCTGACAAACTAGGAATCAAATCTTAGCCCTGTGTGAACTGTGGCCACCCATTTGTCTCAGCAGCAATTCAAAGGCCCTAAGATATACATCTATGTGTCCTCATCATCTCGCAAACGCGGAACAGCGCTCGTCTTGGTTTACGTGTGAAATATTGTGGGGATAACTTTCTCATTTGTCTCATTTAGCCTTTTCAGCTATTCAAGTTTAAACGCATTCAGCTTGAACCGTTCTTTCTCTTTAATCCTCTTTTCCTTAAAACCGTTCTAGTTCAATTTGACGTCCTTTTTCTTTATCTTGCAATGCACGTTCTTTTCTTTATCGTCTTTCTTACACGTTCTAGTTCTATATTTATTTTTCATTTGGCAATTCCAAAATTGTAACCAATGCTCTTTGGGCAAACCCTCAGGAATACCAGGCGGAGTTTTTTTCACTCGATACCCCATCTCCGTCAGTTTTCCTTACTTTTGTAATGGGCATTGTGACACAATATAATGAAAGAAATCCCTCACCCTAAATACTATAATACATACAAAGTATTTTCATCATAATTCTGTTCTAACAATGCAAAGTTTGAAATAAGCATATCCTAAATTAATACATATAAAAATTTCACATAAACTAACCTTACAAACTTGAAATTAACACTTTACGCATATGTTTATGACTTTATATAGCCCAGGGGGATCCAGGATTGAAAAAACATCAAAATTACCGAGGGGCTGAGGCTGAAACTAGCCAAAATAGGGGGCTGCTTTTAGCCCCAAGATTTTGCAAAGATTTTGCAGAATTAACCGGGGGCCGCGCGCCCCCTCCGCCCCTCCCCTGGATCCGCGCCTGTGTGATAGACCGCCCTACAATTATACACTTATCTTTGCCCTCGTCTTTGTCTCATCGCAATCATGAACACTATTTCTTTGCAGACTGCTTCCCGCGAAATTGGCGCCACTTTTCCCTCCAAACACACAAAGGATGCGTATACATACACAACTGGTTTACACAATATTAGCTAGAACAGTCGATCATCTCCTCCAATTGCCAGCTCCACAATTGACCACTCCAAAGAACTTACTTTGTTAGTCCCCCACTTTCCGTCGATGACCCACTTGTGGCTTCTAGGATATAACACCAACATACCCCGCAACTTACATTTAAAGTCTGTCACACGACGCCCCGCCAATTTAAAACACGAACAGTTCAAAAATCTGCTGCTTGATGACCACTTCAATTTTGTAGACCCAAGGACTATGGAATTACCACAAGTTATGTAGCCTTTCGATGACAAGTTTTTACCTTACTTCTGTCTCCTTTTCCCCCTGCCACAGTGGGTGAAATGTTTTTTTTTCGTTATCTCATCACGGCCGGAGACCACATTTATACCACCCGCACTTAGGTATATTGAAGAAACCGACCACCAATTACATGTGCGAGCCGTGGGTACCCGTCGCATTAGAGTACTTGTATTTTAGCAGCCAAACACTTCTTGTCCATTTTAATCACCTTTAATTTCATATTTCATGACTACTATTTCTCCTTACATCCACTCCCGCCGAACTCCCAGACAAAGACTGACTTTAACATGCTGCACAATATCCAAGCTATTATATTGACCGATCAGTGACTAGCTTGTTGCACTGCATGCATAACCCAGAAGCCACCTCAATGTCTGATGACCACATGTGGCCTTTAGAAAAGCCTACCCTATAAAGCCTTTCACAGAAAGCATGGGTCAGTGCACGACAATAGCGATGATTCTCAGCCACACCCAAGCTTTACTTCAAGGTTGGCACCCCCATACTGTTATGGATATTACGATGCAATCTACTGTAATATCAAAAAGTACCATTTTATATTTAATACAAAAAAATTTTTTTTTCACAAATATTGTATAGGCCCAAATACCTATTTTGCAACTTATATACACCTGACAACATGACAGCATATGATCTTTGACCTCATCAACATATGAGGGAATCCCATTCCGTGCACCTATGCACAAGTTTGGTTCCAATTGAACCTCCAACTTCCAATTGAGGTCAAATTTTACATTTTTTTATCCTGGTGTTGTTAAATTGACCTCACATGACCTTTGACCTCAGCAATGTATAATGGATCCCATGGTTGCACCTATGACACAAGTTTGGTCCAATTGAACTTCAACTTTCAAATGAGGTCAATTTGAAAAACAAAAAATTATTGCAAATTAAAAAAAAAACATTAACATTTTGTGACACACACATCCACACACAACAACGTACAACGGATTGCTAAGTGGTCCTCAAGCTATAGCTTGGTGGCCACAATAGTACAAGTCGGTCAAACAAGTGTGAGGTTAGCACTATGCGGCCCATCCTTCAACTTTTTAAGACTGAAACAAGATGTTCTGAAGTGTAATAGGCCCTTTTTCTAACTACAAGTCGCCGTCAAAATACTTCCATGGTGTAATTTTGCTCTGCTTTGAGCTGATATGAGTAAAAAAAGCAAAGATGGTTTTGCAAGCTTGATTGGCTCATTAATGTTCTCGCCCCCAAGATCTGATGATTATAAAAATCTAAACTGTTTAAGGCAGTTTGGGATGACGGCCATGGATCAAAAATTCAAATAGAAACAATTTAAAAACATGATCACATTTCAATTCCAGACTAGCAATCCAACAAGCTGACCAGTGGTGCCAAGGAGCGCATCCGCAGCATCAAGGAACTGGAGGAAGAGTTGAGAGGACGCCCAGATCCAGTCAAGGAACAATCAAAGAAATCGTGGCCTGGCATCCAGGAACAGAAGATGCTCGTACAGAAGTTCCATGGTAAAAAGGTAAGATACCTGGGAGTCTGTGTCCCCAAAACACAGTTATGTAAGTCATAGTTATGAGCAGTGGGAGAGGAGCATATAACAAACTTAAAGCGCTGTGTGAATTGTGCACAATGGGTTTATATCAGACGGAAGTGTTGCGAATAGGGACATGGCTACAAGGCCCCGTTGAAAAAATGTTGATTGGTTAACGTTGGTGCTCACGAAAACAGATAAGCCTGTTTATGTGGGGGTGGTTGCTGATCCTTAGCACGAGAATGCAAAGTATTCAAATAACAGAATAGCCAAGGTTAGGAGAAAACAGGAGAAACAGTGTGACAGTGGGTACCGACCAGGGGACGTTGGCTTCTCCCTGGCTCATCTAAATGTCGGGTCAGAAGTTGGGATAACAATTTGCATTTTCGACCCAATTTTTTTAAGGTGCGATCAGCATTTGCCTTATCAGCTCCAGTGGTTTTTTGAATAAGAAAATACTGCTTAATGTGATAACATATGAAAATTCAGAAGTTTGTGAAATATTGGGTTTACATGTTAACCCAATTGTGATGTCTAAATTTGGGATCCTTGATCACCACCCCCTGAAGGTAATAAATATTCATCAGCATGCATTTGGGATTGAATTGAATGACCGTATAAACACCTTTGTTAGAAGTCCTCATGCGTTACATGATTTCACTCTCTGTGGTGAAGTGAGTACATCTGTGTCGCATGATTTCTCTCTCTCTGTGGAGGCAAACCCGATTAAAGGTCCATGGTCCGAGCACTAATAGCCTTGTTTCCGAACCTCAGATTTTAAGGAAGTTTCAAAATTTCTGGTACGAAAGAACGCTATAATTTCTCATTTACCCTGTGAAATTTAGGGCTAAAGAATGTTGTGGCTTTTGATGTTATGAGCAAAAATGTGCCCCATTTTGGTTCGAACATATTAAAGGCTGACCAGAGTTTTGAATATAATTTTTTGTGTAATATATTAGACTTCAATTGAGCTTAGTTATTTCCCCCAGGTTATTAATTATAATCAACAAGGCTTATGCAATGCAAAAAACAGATTTCTTTGAAATTGAGGGCGCCCTTCTAGGAACTCTCTGAGACAGCCTTTAATTTTAACATGGGGATTACCATAATCTGTTTTTAGCTCTACATCAAAATGATTGAAATTTGACGTGCAACATTACAAATGGGATTTGGGGGCTAAAGGCCATACCTGTCTGAATGAAAACTTAATACATTTAAATTGGGTCGTCCCCTTTTATTTCACCGTGTTTGACCCCATGGCAAATGTCTACTTTTGATTTTTTTAGACAATTTAAAAGCAATGGCGACACAATTTTGACAACTGGCTATAAGTAGGGACATGCAAGAGCTATTACCTCGCTGAAAAAATCAGAAAATCCTTGCGGGAATCTTGCCTTATAGCCAACAAAGGTCAGATTTGTATGTTATAGCGCCCTCAAATGCCTATTCCCCATAGAAGACTTGTAAAACGAGAGTTTTATGAAAAATCGTATTTGCCCGCAATGAAATTTCATCAATTTGCACAGGAGTAGTTAGTGGAATAAAAAATCCAATTGTTTGTCAAAAGTGTGTCGCATTGATATTTTTTGGTTTTTTTCCCTTTAATCATATAATGATACCTCAAACAGCTGTGATTGTTGTCCTTCTGCTAGTTTCTTATGAGATAGACCTGTTTTATGCTACTCCCGTATCACCTATAGACACCCTACGTAATGAAATAAAGGGGTGTTTCCGTACGGTAACTCACTTCTTTCTGACACCCTTATGACTTGGACATGTAGGACTTGTGAAAAACCTTTCAAAAGACATTTGAAAGTATCAATTTAACAAAAAAAATCACTTATTTTACCTTCTCTTTCTCAGTTTAATCGAATATCCAGGTCATGTTCGGAAGTCACCGGAGAGCTTTGCTCAGAAGCACTATGAAGGAGAAACTCCCCAAGATCGCAAGCTGCGTAACGCACGCATGAAATGTCGTCGACAGTCTTGCGTTGTAACGTAAGTTTGTTTATATATCGTTGATGAAATAGATTTTTTAAACTCATGTTCATTAACACACAGACAGCAGTTTTTGAGATTGAAAGTCTGTCAACTTCCAGTGGCTGAAACCTTGAGAGACAACTTTCACATTTGAAAAATAGTGCATACTCCCCAAATGTTTTTTTAATATGATATTTTGCATGGTTTGTAAAGCGTGTATATAAACTACACCTCACATAATTATTAAGCCCCAAATCACATGCTTATGGTTAAACAAACAATTTTATGATTATGACTCCTGGGTCATTAATTCAGCATATGATGCGGAAATGTTGTTTAGCACAAGAAAACACCCCAGAGTTTATGCCCATGGCAAGTGCACCTTGTTTGACGGGTCGGACCTTTGTGGTTTTAATATCAAAGTACGCTCTATGAATTCATGTAATAGACACTTTGTTGATTCAAGTTACAGCAAACTGAAAAGTTCGCCTACAAATTACTTGGATGTCCTTTTGCCTCTATTAAAATGTCCATATTATTTTTGGGTATTTTATTTTTATGTGTAAATATATCTCTATTCTTCCAATGGCCTAGGCTATTGAAGCATTTGAAGAAATTTTCATATTTTCTGAAAATGTGCCAGTGCTGCTTTAAATTAAGCAAAACAGCATTTTTTTAAGAGCAACCCAATTTTTGTCAGTGTATTGGCCAATTGTCTATTTAATACTTCTATGTATTTTCCATAAAAGAACGGATTTGTAATTAGAATCGGAAATCCCCATTCTACATTAAACAGGGCGGATCCAGTATTTGAAAAACGTCAAACTACGGGGGGGCTGAAAGGCTGTAACTGGTCTAAAATAGCTAAAAATGGATGATTTTGCAAGAATTGCATAATTACCGGGGCGCTCGCCCCCTCCGCCCCTCCCTGGATCCGCGCCTGTAAATGGCGGCGCTCAATTGTCAAAAACCACCGGTTTTCACTCCATCCATGATGAAATAAGCGCCATCTCACGAATGCTTGAAGCCAACGTAACAGCGTGAATGAGTGAAGACATGTACATGGTTTGGTTTTTTAAAAAACAAGTTACATATTGGGGGGGGGGCATTTCCAACAGCTTTAATTAGAAAGGATCCCTGATCTAAGTGTTCTAATTACACAATTCCTTCTTGGGAAAATAGAGACCTTTTGAATTCTATCATTCAGTGGTTAGTTTACTAGCTAATACAAATGAACTGTGCCAAATCTCAAAATTTTTGAAAATTGGGGTAATCTTCGAAACAATATATGCTGTTAATGCTTTAACATAACCCCGAACGGAACACACACCTTCAGTTTCCAATTAAACCATAATCCCATCCACCTTCCGATTTCACCTTGACATAATACCCTAACTCAACTTTCTATTTTTTACCTTTGAGCAATACCCCTAACTAACACATATACACTACACTTTCAAATTTGAACCTTATGACCTCAACACCCTAAAATATCCCTAACGTGCCTAACTGCATTTAAATCACTTTTGAAAAAAAAAACACGGAGCGGACCCATGCCTTGGGTTAGGTCGAAATTGCTCCTTGATCTGACAAGAAAATAACGCTATCTCCCTTTTTTGCGTTGATGTCAGATTTTCCTCAAGGGACATTGGGATATAGGGTCAATTATTTGCCAACTTAAATTTTTGAATACCAACCAATACCTGCCCATCTAAAACTGAGACTGATGTTAGAACTTTTTCATTTGTCAGTTAAAGAGAACCCGTACAACGAATAATTTAAACAATATCACTATAAATAATTATTGACACATATCGATTGTTTTCATAGGACAACGGAAAATATAACCCAACTGAATTACAACCATCTAGTCTGACATGTGCTATTTAAAAAATCGCGCTAATGTATAACGTATTATGCGATACAACCGGCAAGTTTAGGTCATTAAATGCCCTAGGAAATACACATTGTGAAAGCATCATGTATGAAGGTGTCTGACACTACTGTGCCCTCCGTATCGCATAACACAATACATATTCCACATAGAGTAGCGCGAATTTCAAATAGGCGCGTGGTCAGACAAAAATGCTTTAATTCGTTTATTGTTAGTATGATTCCGTTTTTCCCATGAAACCACTCCATATTTTGTTAAATAATTGTTTTATTAGCCTATATTTTGTAAGTTATTCTTGATACAGGTTATCCTTTAAAGTCCATTCATACTTCCATGCAGTGCAGTGAGTGCATTGCCGGAATAGCAGTCTCTGCCCAAGAGGCTGCAATGCAGAGTACTGAAACAAAGTTAAATTCATTTTAATGGTCAGTCAGGGGGTTGCATCAAAGTTGCAGCAGGAACAGTGACCGAAAGTACCACAGCAGCACTGCACTTCATTGCAGTGGAAGTATGAAATGGCCCTGTTACACTTTATGAAAACCATTTGCCATATGTCAAAGATACATCACACACTTTAACAGCAAACCTTCAGGGCCATTAAGAGGATTTATTTTGGTGGGGTGCCAGACTTCGAAAATGGGACCTGTTTGGGTAAAAAGTGACTTTTTTGTTTTTTTAAAAGCGGACTAACCCCCTAAAAATGGTCCTTTTGGGACTTTTGAACATCTCATCACCAAAAAGGGACTTTCTTGCAAAATTTATCTAAATTTGGACCTTTTTATCAAAATTGTCAGCAAAAAGTGCTCTGCCCTTTTGTGGAATTTGGGGGCGACCGCATTTGGGCCTGCATACTTGTTTATAAAACCATATGATGCAAAACAATAAATACAACTGTTTTGCATTTAAAAAACCTTATGACAGAACACATATACATTATTTCACACACATGACCACAACACAAAAACATTGGCAAAGCCAATAATTGTTAAAATATAGTTTCTTACAATTCTACATTTGAATAGTCAATTGTTCACCTTGGCCTTGATGGGCATGACTATAGAAGTTGCGGGACCGTGAAATCCATTGGCCTTCACAAACCTTTTACCATATATAGAAGGTCATTGTATTTTTTTGGTTATGGGTCAATAGATATCTTGAAAAACAGGGCATACTATAATGATTTCAATTCTTCTGATGTTGTGTTTGACAAAAGCAACAAATGTTTGCCAATTATAGAGTTGTATGCCAGTGTGCTGTTATTCTTGTCTATAAGGCAAAAAGCAAGTTGTTCCAGTAATCCACACATCTTGATCTAGAAGTTTTTTTAAACTGCATTCCATTTGTTTATTTGAACTGAGAAAATTGGATTTTTTTTAGACAAAAATGCCTCATTTAAAAAAAAGTTATCCTGAATCAATTTTTTTTGTTTATAAACTAATAATTTGACAGTAAAATGTTTTGCAACTGTTTTGACTTACCATTTGGTATGATTTCAGGCAAGAGTTCCATATGTACCTCCCCCCTACTACTACTACTACTACTAAACTAAAACCAAAGTTTTAAATCCGGTTTTATCCCCGTCAACGGGGGTGGCCGGATTCACCTCACATTCGCAGCAACCGCCCTTACTCCATCCTTCCATTTCACCCGATTCAATGCATCCTCCATCCTCAACCCAATCCTCCTACTGCTCCTACTACTCCTCCTCCACTTGCTTCTTCCATGTCTTCTTTGGACGTCCCCTCCTCCTCAAACCTCCCACCTCGAACTCAAAAGCCCTTCTTAACAATGCTTGTTATCCTTCCTCAACACATGCCCATACCAACGTACACTATTCGCCTTCGCCAACCGGTCCATCGCCTCTTCCAAACCCAACATCCAAACCCACTTTGAAGTTTTCCATGTAACAACTTTTTTATTTCTGGCCTTAGGGTTAGGGTATTTGTTAGTTTAAGGCCATAAATAAAAACAATTGTTTCCTGTATAATTTTAAAGGGGTACATATGGAACTCTTTCCAAAAAGGCTAAATGAAAAAATACATTTTAGTTTTGGGGCTACCTACTGGAAACATTTTTATTTGTTTTGGCCTCAACAAAAAATTAATACAAAATTACAAGTTCCCCTTGAGTATATCAAATCGGCATGCAAATTTGGCATACAAACCCAATGTAGGCTAATGGTTCAATGATATCAAAATCTGAACTCTTTTTTAGGTAAGTTAAGAGTAAAGGAGGGAGGGAGGGGACCAGGATCCTTACTGAAATCACTTCCACAAATTTGAAAACAATTTGGGTGTTTACATTTTGTTAAAGAGGGAAAAGTAACTATTATTATTTCCTTGTATTAAGCTTCACTTCTCAGCCAAGGATGCTGACATTACTGCCAGCATTTATCAAACTTGAAAAGCATGCAGTCATCAGCTCATATAGATCATTGTTATTGTATATGTGCTAATCCCGGCTAATCCATCTTTCACTTGTCAGATCAATATCCTCCTACAAACCTGAAGTACAATGTCTGTCTGAATGCTTTTGAATTGTGTCACAAAACATGCTAGATACACTGTAAATTCTGGGAGGGATGTCAACACCTTGATTTTCCTTAGCAGGAAATGCTATGAACTCTTGCTGTTTTTACAGAATATAAACATCTAAATTGTTTTCAAATTTGTGGAAGTGATTTCAGTAAGGATCCATTTCATTATGCATGAATATTTCATGCCATTGTCTCTTTAACTGAACACATTTAACATTTGTGACTGTCCTAAAAAAAATTTGGCCCCAACTATTTGTATCATTGGTCATGTGGCTAGTCTTGATCCTGAAGCGACTCAAGATGCCGTATAGCAAGATATTTTGGAACGAATTCAGTATTCTGCCACCATATCCTTCAACATGCAGTTTATTCCGCTGAGGCTGCCGAATTCATAGAGTGGTGACACAATACAAAATATATTCTTT
Source organism: Ophioderma brevispina (assembly GCA_023653785.1). Taxonomy (NCBI): domain Eukaryota; kingdom Metazoa; phylum Echinodermata; class Ophiuroidea; order Amphilepidida; family Ophiodermatidae; genus Ophioderma; species Ophioderma brevispina. The sequence continues at coordinate 25,610 of JAMKCH010017854.1, forward strand.
CCGAAATTTATAAAAAAAAAAAAATTCTGCACTTTTCACGGTTAACTTAAAAAAATACAAATTTAAAAGCCTGCGAAAATATTTTTGGCCCGTAAGATTTAATACGTAGCTGTTTAAGATAGCAAATTAAACTGTAAAACTATAGAAATTGACATAGAAATTAAATCATTAAAATATTTTGCCATGCAGTATTACTGTGAACCAAAATCAAAACCCAATGAAATTGGGTACTCTAATCTTGAGTCAGAAAATCCATCCTAGCTATTATGCAAAGGTCAACATGCTAACCATGTCCCATAATTACACGGTATTTATTTCTAATAATTTAATTATTCTGAATTATTCTTTCTAGTGGATTCTGATGGAAAAGACATAATGGAGTGATACACAATGAACCTTCACAGGCTATGCTATTGACAGTAACCAGGAGAATTTTGATAACTGAATTTGCAGTAGAACGATGTAACACACCGAATCAGAATTGACATCAAAGTCATTTATAATATTATATATCTGCTTTTTAAATAACTTTTGTTACTTTAAATGTCTACTTTTTGCCATGCTTCTTTTGGAGGATAAGAGATTTTACAGATTGCATTGGTTTAGATCACAAAATATCAGCTTTTAACTTTGCTAAATTTAGTGTGATGGTAATAAATTTACAGATAGAACATTGACATTGAAATCTGTTTTGCCTTTAAAATAAGTAACTTCTCGGTGACTTTATATAAAGCTAAACGTCAACCTGTTGTCACACCTGTGAGGATTTTACAAGTTGCATTGGTATTCAACAGGATCAGAAGGTATGATTAAATTGATAAAATACACTACTTTAAAATGATGTATATTGTCTCAATTTCAGTTCTTACTGCATAAGTATACGAAGCAGTTGTGCATTTCTTTGGCATTTTCACAATGCTTACCTTTCCCAAACCCCCATTAATCTACGTTGATGGAATTGGCAAGACCACTGATGACAATCAACATTGGATGAGGGAGATGGGGAACAATTTTTAAAAACTGTCCATAGTATTCCAACAATTATTTCCAAGATTGTAGACTTCAGTTATTGCACTATGGAGTTGCTGAGGTTATCCGCTTCAATCATGCGAGGTCTGTAACAAAAGTGTGCTCGTTCCCCATAGTAATCATCTATGGTATAGAATCATCGAGTGACCCTGAAGAACAAGTTACTTTTCAAAGTGCGACCTTCATTTAGCAGGCTATTTTAAATCATAAAACTCGTATCATGTACATGTTGTTCCTTTGAAAGTCTTGAACAGATTTTAGTAGTTGTTGTTAGTATATTACAGAACTTACAGAACATGCAATGTGCCTCACATTTTTGTTCCTCGCACTTCTGCAGAGTAACCATCAACTTTCCTGCTTTGCATTCAAAGTATTGCCCATACCTGCCAACATTGATAACCCAAAAATCAGAATGCATGTGTTGCGAACACCTCATCACGAAAGCCCTTATGGGTGGTGTCTATTTGTGATCCACTTATTAAGGCCTCTAGTGGAATACACAGGGGCAGAGTCTCCTGAAGTTACTGGGTTTCTGTGTATTTTAAGCTGCAGGAAGAGCTTCAGGATCCCAAAAAAATATTTCAGGACTTTTCTGGCAATTATTTCAAGATTTGTTTTAAATTTCAGAAAGAGGGATATCTCTATTTTTTGCAATTTTGAAAGTTGAAAATAGGGATGATTCGTATAAAACAGGGAAGGATGGCAGGTATGGTATGGCCGGCCGTCTGGCATGAGCACATCCATGTCCTTTACATACAAATATTTCAGGGTCTGGTCTGTCTTCAATGTAGTGAAGGCTTACTCAGAGATTTCAAAATATAATTTTTTTGCATATTAAAGGTGTTTGGTCCGATTTATGTCTATTGCGTTCTCTACTTGATATGAGAGCCTGGCACTTGTACATACGCCCCATCAAGTACCGTGGTAAACAAACTTGCGGTTTTGATGGTAGAAACAATAATGTATATTGCAAAGCCATATTCATTTACTGTGCTAATATTGATGGTTAACCATTAAAACAGCGTTTTTTTTTATATCTTGAGAATGAAATGGATTTGAGGGCTAACATTTCAGGACAACAATGAGAAAAATATGGCCTTTCATCTGATATCAAAATTGATACTACTTCCGGGTAAATCGGTGGGGGGGGGGGAGTTCAAATAGAACTAAAGATAGTCAAATAGAACTAAAGATAGTCAAATAGAACTAAAGATAGTCAAATAGAACTAAAGATAGTCAAATAGAACTAAAGATAGTCAAATAGAACTAAAGATAGTCAAATAGAACTAAAGATAGTCAAATAGAACTAAAGATAGTCGCCTGAAAAGCTCAATGCCAAGGTTTGAAGGAATCGGATTTTTGATTTTGATGTAGTAAACATTTGCATGTATAACAAAAAATCTGGAACCGGAATATGATTACAAGTTGTGATTTTCTCCATCAAGGAGATCGATTTGAGCTTAATTATTTCGCACAGTGATTAGTAAGTGGACAAGCATTATGTATATGCAAAAAACATGATTTAAAAAAAATGAAGACGCCATCCTCGAGAAATCTCTGAGTCGGCCTTTAAAGTCTGAAGCTCTAAAAACAAGCCCCAAATTCTTCGGCTACACATTCCCCAATTCCACTTCCTTGAATTAAAAAAAAATGACACCTAAGACTTTATATTCATAAACTTTGTAAATGTATTTTAATAATCAATTGAAATATGACAATAGCAATACACTGACTGATAATTACTAATGTCTATTCGGCGTGACTTGAACTCAACTTCCAATACTACTGTATTTCGTTAAACCTCATGTTGAATACACGACACATAGTAAACGAGGGTGCTTAAATACAGCTTACCATGTTATATATATAACATTTCTTTATGATACAGTACTGAGTATACAAAATATTTTACAGTAACAAACTTCTCTGTACAGTTCATGTGAAACATTTGACCTTATGCACCTCCAAAGTTCAAAGGTCATTTTGATACAAAGTTGCCAAATTTGGGCTTTCAGGGTTTTACAAGCAATACATATAGAAAACGTTTATTTTTTGCACTCAAATAAATAATCATATTAGCAAAAACTTGGGTCCTAAACAACATACGAGGTATTAATTTTATACATAGGTTCTGAAAATTTCACTTTCTACTGTCCAATATGATGGCTATACAAATATGGTAGTCCAATATAAATTAAATATATGTATGTACAAACTTTGGACTAAATAAATACACAGAAAACTTACACAGAGGAAACCAAATCAACCCTGCTTTGTGCTCTTTGTACCCAAGTTTAATTGCATTACATGATTTTTCATTGAAACCCTTTTCATCATGTTTCAAGATATTGTTTTTACTTATTGGATGATATCAACGGCAAGAATAAAATGTAATCAGGGATGTGATAAATAAAATATTACCCCTTCTATTCCAATCCAATTTGAGCCTGTAACACTCGCATCGTTTACCTATCATGTTTTTGTCACTATTTCAATCTTGAGAAATCTGTTAACTGTATTTTTAAAAATTCAGTGTTTCAATACATTTCATTTTTTATTTAAAATTATCAAACAGTTAACTGCCGTTTTCTCAACTTATTGAGAATTTAAAACTGGTTGATTTGCATTTTGCTATGCACAAACTGCATTTTTCACACAAAAAAATTCTACATAAGAGATACAATTACATAAATGGATTAAATCTTCAGGGCTCATGGTGCCACATACTAGTGTGGGGCTCAATGTACAGTGTCAGGGTTATATCATCATTTAACCATTATGGTACCAGATAGGTTCCATAAATGTACACAGATCCAGCACACATGACCAAGGCATGGATTGTGCACTTATACTGACGGGTATACTTTGGTTGGTATGAATTCAGTATTCTGCCACCACATCCTTCAACATGCAGTTTATTCCGTCGAGGCTGCCGAATTCGTAGGGTGGTGGCACAATACTAAATTCTTTCCCTTTGGTTTTACATCCAAAAAGAATGTGTGATGTTTAACCAAAAATGGATCTGCGATGTGCGACTCCGCTATATACTGAAAGTATCATGTCATACATCATGGATTGCAATGAAAACATTAAAGAGTCAAGAATTTATGAAAAAATAGTGAGTAGGTGCCCCATGAGATTAGTCAATATTCATGAGACGACGCATGGCACAAGACTCCTGGTATTTAGGTATAGCCTCTGATGTGTAATAATTGTCTAACAGGGTCCACAATGATTTGTGTTAACTCTAAATTCTATACTTTCTTGTATCAATCAAGAAAACTGCTAGCCTAAGGCACTAAAAGGGATCCCTAAGTTTCTAATGAAGTACCCTATCATCTCAATTAAGGTAATATAATTCACATTGTACCCTACATCTTCTATGGTACCCCCACAGCATAATAAAGGTACTATCAAGCGGACACCCAAACAAATCAGGATGGTCCAATGAGCCCGGAGAAATCATCCAAAAATGGCCCTTTAAAATCTCTGCAGTTAAAAACCAGATTATGATAATTCTCCACAATCTGTTGACAGTACAGGCACTGGTTTTCATCTCACTTGCCTAATAATGCTCCCCAAAACACCTGCTTCACTCCAATCAATACAACACTGTGATAAAACTACAGTAAGCTTACTTCATAATTAAATTTTTATCGACTTTTTCATCTTCCTCTTATCATCTCAGCAGCATGATACAGTACTCAAAAAAAGTACAATAATTCTTTTTTTTTCCCTATCTCAAAATATCAGTTGTTATTTTCTGATATTTGTGATTAAGTTTGTTTTTTCTTACAAATTGCATGTGTATAAAAACAATTTACAAGTCATCCAAATGCACCCTAGGATGTTACCATGTAAAAAAAAAAAGTTGAATAGCCATAAGGGAAAAACAACAATACTATTAGACTATAATATACTCATCTTTAAGGACACAGTCCAGTCAGATGTCCATGTTTATACTTTAACATGAACTCACTGAACCGTGCTATCGAGGTTCTATAGCTAGCATTGAAAACCTGTGTTGAAGAATGACATTGGCTGCTTCACCCATGTTATAATTCAACTAGTCAAGACCACTGACCCTTACACATGGATAGCGGGCTGCCGCACAGTTGAATGGTCGCCGAGTGAAACATCAGGAAGTTGCTTTTTGACCTGTACAATATGGCAGAAACAATGCATACACCTGCTGGTGCACATATTCCACACAGATGTTCTATTGTTTGACAAGGTGTATGCATTGTTTCCCGCCATATTGTATACGTACAAAAGCAACTTCCTGATGTTTCAATCGGTGGCTCGGACCTGCTATCCATGTGTAGAGGTCAGTGGTCAAGACAAGGGTCATTATCACATCAAATAACTGCCTTTCCTTTATGGATCACTGTCTACTCTAACAAGTGTACGACCCTGTTCAACAGAACTTGGTCATCATAATACTTTGCAAGACAAATGCCCATGGATACACCCTGACACGCATAAAATAGTTTCTTTGGTACACGGGACAACATATTATGCACAATTCCCATTTAATTGATGCAGATCACACCAATATTGGATTGATTCAGCCCAAATTTATTGGTCGAGCTATGAGTTGCAAAAATATTTGGCGAGACGCAGTCAAGCCCAATATTTTAAAACTCTTATCGCGTATCGGACACCTCAAAGCATGATAATGGGCTTTATTTGTGGTCTACATCCTCTCCGTGGGCGTTTCATTCGGATGCAAATCAAATTTACATTGCAAAATTCGCTGAATACAATTCTTTGAAAACATTTTCATATTAGAAAAAAAATAGAATAACAATTTCTAAATAATGACAAACTGCAAGTTGCAATCATTGTATTTCACTACTTATGAATACACTCACTCCAGAGTTGAAAACAAAGCCTTTAAAAAAATACACAATGTACTAATTGCAAATTAATAGCACAAGTTTCGGATACCTTATCTATTAAGGCCCTAGCTGTGTGCATCTTACTTTTTTAATTGTTTCAATACTTGATTTTTGGCAGGTACAGAAAAATGGATATATCCATACATACCACATCCTGTGAATATTTTTTGCCTCAAAATATATTTCTCTCTCACACTGACAGAAATAGAGACTAAAGGGGGGGGCTGGGGATGAGGCTATTTTCGATCGGGCCATGCCCCTTTAAGCTTAATTTTCCTTCAAATATCCCTAAATTAGCTTCAGAATTGAGCTCCAATCACTTATTTCTTCAAATAACCATTGCAGTCCCAAAGAACCCATTTTTGGGGCCTCAAAAATCTGTTCCGGAAACCACATTTTAGAAATCTGGATCGGTGTCATAACTACCAAAATATCAGCACCTCCCAGGATTTTTACAGACAATTTGTACCCCATGACCCTGAAACTGTCCATCTTATTGGAAGTTGCATTGCATCGTGAACATTCATATCAAAATTTTAAAATGTTGTCTGCAGGGCCATTGCAATTACCATTTTGTCTGGTATTCTGTATAGGTTATACATGAAGGCATGTTTTTGGTGGTGGGGGATGGCTGGATGGCTCCCAAAATTGGGTCATAGGAACCCATTCAAAAACCACGACCTAAGACTAGGCTTGTTTGGACTCATTTGAATGCATTTTTGCATGCTGATTTGATATGGTCCTGGAGTTTTTTTGATATTTGTTAAAATATTCTGAAAAAAACAGAACTTGAGCAAATGCGGCTGCAGCTCCAGAGAAATTAACTTCGGTACTGGTGCAAATCAAAACCACAGCTAGCAACAATTCACCCACATTTCGGTGCAGTCACTGTGGACGGCATGGAATGAACAAGCTATGTTAGTGTAGAGTTGACTTTTCTAGTACAACAGAATAAAGGTGATTTTAACTGCATAATCTGCTTGCCCAAAACAGAAAGAGGGGTTGTAAACAAGGCGGGTGAAACCCATTCAAACCAGTCGTCCGTGCCTGGGCGCTGAAATTTTGAATATTGCACGGAATAATTTCCGTTTGGGTGATTGTATTACACACATAATGTCAATTCGATACAAAACAATCGCCAAAATATCAGTTGTTGGATGTGGTGATTTGGTGTGGTTAAATTTTGTCTACCCATGGCCACACAACGAATGAAATGAACATCAGTAGTTCTTGATTTAAAGATAACGCTCAATGAATACATTCTTTCAACTAAAGGGCATTGCATTATGATGAAAAAGAGTATCTGAGCACATTGATCCAGGTGCACTATTATGATTACACCGGCCACCTGTATAAACATACAGTAATTTGTAGCACTACCGATTAGTGTATCATATGCAAAGCGGCACCCACAGCCAGGTACTGTATTCCAATGTTATATTAATTACTTGATTTATATTTATTCGTTTATACTTATTCAGTTTACATTATTCAGTTTATGTACTTTATTGGTTTTTTTTTAAGATTTTTTAGTTTTTTTGATTTTTTAGGTTTTTTAATTATTTTATTTATATTCAGTTATATTTATTTCAGTTTACCTTTATTAAGTTTATAATTATATTAATTCGTTTTATTTTTTTTATATTTTCTATTTTACAGTTTAATTAAATTTAAAAAGTTTAGAAATTGGTTTGTGCAGATTGTCCTTTTCCTGCTTTCCTGGTAGCTTAAGCTTATTTCATTGTCTTTATTTTTTGTAATCTCTGGGATATCATTTTTAGAATTATGAAATTTATCAGTTTAATTATATTTACTTATATATTTATGTATATGATATATTTATTATATCGATATATTTATATTTAGTTACATTATATATACAATTATTATATGTAGTTATATTATTAAATATATATTTATATCTATTTATCTAAAGTAATCCACAAGACGCAAGATAAATGATGAAGAGTGAGAGAAGAAGAAACAGATGAAAGGGACAGCTTCTATATTTGGGATTTGGGAATGGGACACATTCATCCCGACTAAAAAAGCTCGCAAAAGAGGGAGTGGAGGGAGTGGACCATTCTCATTTTTTCTTTTGTTATTGACAACACAAGTCATCATCAATTAGATATGATGATGCTGAGAATGGTATTGTCGGAGTGGGTTTTCCCGTACCAGGACGTAAGTCCTTCGGGACGCGCTAGTTCCGTGGTACGAATTCAACAGGCCCCGTTTCCTTGGTAGTAACGCTTTCCGCAGGCGTAGCTACATGGAGGATAGTGACTAGTCAAAGGGCGCCGGCAAACCAATATTAGTCTCTTCTACATTTATTACGACACTATCGATGCCGTACAAAAATATAGCCACGGCATGTGAAAACATACCTAAATAGATGTAACGAAAGAGTTTG
>JAMKCH010017855.1:0-34301 GCA_023653785.1 Ophioderma brevispina
GTGATGTATGTTTTAAAGTTTTGATGTTTTTAAACGTAATATAATGATAATACGTAATGACACGATATAACAGACAATTGTGTTGAGTGCCGTTATTTTACTCACTCACTCACTGCACTCAAACTATGGAGTTGCTAGATATGATCCACTGACAAGTGGTATGGCAACTTTTAACATTAAGTCATACTTCAAATTCCCAATGGAAGCCAAATCTAATAATTTTAAATATGCCCTATAATCGCAAATCCCTGGATAAAAAACTAAACGTGAGTACTTAGATGATGTTGTTAGACACAATAAAATGTATTTCCTGATCACTTTTAAGTTGTGAGAGAACGTCAATCAATGTGGCGCCAAAACTGAACGTTCTCCCTCTCTGTCCTAAGAGCGGCGACTTCACTGGAACCCGAAGTCAATGGATTGATGATGGTCTCATTCGACAACTCACGTCATCAATCCTCCTTTTCATTTCATTCCTTTTCAATTTTTGCATTCGACAAGCGTTGTTTAGCGCTTACCATCCGTTTTAATTTGGGCGACTTTGTTTAAACATGGCAGGTAGGTGAGACCCCCTATTTACACGGTCGGCGCACAAAAAAATGGATAAAGTGCGCAGGCGTACTCTTGGTAGTTGTACTATGCGCAGCGCACTTAGGGGGAATTCACTAAACGGGCGCAGACACTTTATGTGCGTCCTTTTTCGAATATTGGAAGTGCTCACGTAACCACTTTAGTTTTTCCAAAATCTGGCGCACAGCTAAATATCTTAGGAATCGATGGGTTTTAAGGCTGGTATCGTGATATATTCCAGTCACCATCAATGTTCCGTTCGCCGTTCCGAATAAAATGGTAGAGATCGGCATATACCCAATGTACAGTGGTGTTTTATATTGGAACCATCTCTATACTGAAACAGACGACGCCTTCAATCGAAAACTTGAATAAACATACAAACAAATAGTTGTAAATCCTCACGAGAGTGTATTTTGGTTTTGTTTCCCTATTTTTTGATATCATTTTAAATATTTGTGCAGCATATGTTTTTAATGTTTTTGGTGTTTTGCTTGTTTTTATACTGATATTTTTATTGAATGTATACATGTGTATTTTAATAGTAGTTTTTTAATTTTTAAAGTAGTTAGATGTATATGTTTCAGGGCCCTGTGTTAGATCAGCTGTCAGCTGAATCGGGCTAACCTGGGTAGAGGTGGCATATAATAAATCGAATTTTCTACGGACTAGACTAGATTTACAGAGGAATAATACTGAACGACATGAATGTATATCCGATTTCAAGTTTATACGCGATCGTTAAAAAAGCACATACCATCATGAAAATTCCATGAAATGGAAGTGCTCTGGATAGCCTACGCATGCCAATCAGTTACAAATATATACAGATTTAGATGGTCTGGGGATGGGCGGTAACGAATTTTCAAATCCAGGTGCCCCCCTCTTTTTGAATTCCTTTTGATTCGACGTGATGGATAGAATCGTAATTATTTAAAAAAAACCAATTTTACATGTACATTTAGTGAGCCATAGCCTAGCTCGTCTCCCTAGCTTACCTCAAACATTTTTAGGATTTTATATATCCTGGAACCGTTAACTTTACCCATCGTTTGCCAGGCATTTCGTACAAATCATATGCGTTCTACCAAAATTGCAATTTTGTAATATTGCTGTCGTAAACTACTGAAATGACACACAGTCGTAATATCAACTGCTGGGCCTGCAGTTCATACGTTGCTCAAGACAAAAAACCAAAACATTAAACTGAAGGTAACAATTTACTGCACCTTTTCTTTGTTTTTTTTAAAACTTCTTTGGTTAACCGGGCGATCCTGCTTTTGGTCACACATCTTGCATTCATATGCCCTTGTAATCATTAGAATAAATATTTACGTGAGAGTAAAAACAACTGAAATCCGGGAAAAATAAGTGAGCCCACCCGGCCCCCAATTGTTGAGGTTTTTTCTTGTGCCCCTTTTTTATACGAAGGTTCTGACCTATAGAAACTTCAAAACACACCTAGGTTCTTGACACACAAGAAACTTCAACCGTTTCTGGACTATATAACTTCAAAACAGGTTTGAATAACCATTTATATCTGTTAATGTTGAATTACACAAAAAACCATTTCTTTTTAATGAGTGTGGTTTTTTATCATAATCCATATACATATTGAAAATTTTTTTTTCTAAATTTTTGATATTTAAAAAATATATACATGTTGACAGTGTGTGTAAGTTTGTGTGGGTGTGTTTCTGCCAGTTGCTGGTGGTTTCTTTTTCTTTCTGCGCACTTTTTTAGCCTATAAATAGGCTATTGTCATCACATGGCAAATCTAGAGTAAGAAACCCAATGTTCTCTCTAACGAGTCTCTCATGTCTTGTCCATTCTTTTGAACTCGCAGGTATTCAAGTAAATGATGGACATTCTTTGAAAGTTACAATGTTTGTGTATTTTGAAATTCTGATCAGAGTTGCGTTTTGGGGCATTTTGTTCGCCTTTGTGTTTTTTGTGCATGAATTGTGTGGTAGGCAAAGATTATTTCTGAATTGTCTGTTTGTCCTACAATTTAGATGCATGCTGTGTGATTGCTGAAAGCCATGCATTATCAATGCTGGCCTAAGAGGCATGCATTTGCAGCAGCAGCCTAGTCTGATAACTCACTTGGCAATAATTTCAATGCTTATTAGTAATGAAGAGTTTATGTTATTGCCGGAAGGGTAGTTTGTTATTGTTTTTCCCACCAATATCCTCCCCAGTGTCTAAAGTTTCATGTGCCTTGTACCATGTGTACTTTACACTCAGTTCCTCATTTGCTCTGAAGATGTGCTTAGTTATGCAAGTCCTCATTCACGAATGCAATGTTTTCACATAAGGTTCAAAGCGCATATAATAGTAATATGCTTGAGCTTTACCCTTGCACTGGGTTAACTTGAAACAGCCCAAATTCTCTCACTTCAATCAATTATAAGTGCCTTAGACACACAGCTCCCTAGAGAGCATTTTAGCCCATCCCACAATGCATCAGTTTTTGGTACATTTTCACCTCATAATCCCTTGCATGATCCCGCATGTGATCCCACAAAAAATCCCATTTTTATACATAAACTTCGACCTTTACAAACCCTTCCTGCACACAAAACTAGTACTTTAAAAAAAATTTGATATGAAAGTTTTTGTGCTCTTAACTTCTTACAACACTGCCCTAATTACTGACATATATGTTTAGTACATACCATGCATAGGCACATTGCAGATATATGGGATTATTCAAAACACCCTCGCTCTATGAAGCACGGTTAAATGCAACCACTGTTTTATTTCTTGGGAACTTTGCATTATTACAATCGAACCTTGTTAGCTTGTCACATTTACGAATGTGAACTTTTTTGCTTTTCATATTTTTTATGGGATAAAAGTGTTAAACCCTAGTCTGGTATTATTACTTGGTGTAAATTTGCCCAATTTGAAGTGGTCGATGGTTTTGAAATCGGGTGTTATATTCCGAGTTATATGAATATGTATTTTCGTAATTTTTTGTATCTATAGTTGACCATTTTAAATACTCTGTTGATCGATCAACACCACAAGTCAATATGTTGACAGTTGACAAAACACAGGCGATTGTCCTTGGTGAGGTAACTGGCCACCCACAAGGGTTGGACCATGGACTTCAGAATAATTTAGTTCAGTGATATACAGGGTGAGTCCAAAAGATTTACACTCATTTCAGAAAAATATTTAAAATATTTACAGTTTTAATTATTTTTTATACATGGAAACACATAGCTCAATTATTCCACTGTCATTGTAAAAAAATCTAAAAGTTTATCTTTTTCGTCATATTGGAGATAGGGTAAATTACGGAACCGCCAAAATCATTTTGACCACGGTTGTACAATTATTCACTCCAAAGCAGCAAAAGCCTTGAGTTACTGTCATCTAAATCTCAATAACTTTGGTATTTGTTCTTAAAGTACCATTTAAGTTTTACCTAATCAAACAACTGTTGTTGATAATCTTTTTTACATAGTCAATGAAGTAGCGTCACAGGAGCAGGGGAAGGGGAAGCAAGTGTCCCCTCCTCCCAACTAACCAGGAAATAGGCTTAAGCTAGCGGTAAAGCCGGAAAGTGGAAAAGGACAAGCAGAAAGGGAGTAGAGAAAAGATAGGGAAGGGAGAGTAAAGGATTGAATACAAAGGGAAAGGCAGATGGCCGTTGAATGTGTGTAATGTTCAATATTGATTCCCCAAAGTAGCCTCCCGCAATCAGGTTATTGAGTCGGTGGAAAATGTGTGTCAACCGGCTGTTATGCACAGGATTGCCTACATTATTTGCATTCACTTTTCGCGAAAAAATATGTAGGAACAATTTCGAACATTTATTGAATGCTTCAACATATGGTGGTAGATTCCATAATTGGTTATTGATTTCAGAATAATGAAATAGTTTGACATATTTCATGGTGAAGTTAACAAAAAGGTAATCAAAGCAAGCAAAGACTTCTATGTACTTGTGTAGACTCCCAATCGTCCTCTTTGCCATATTCTACAACAGTGTTTTCGTGGACAGAGTCAAAAGTGGGTACCTATCTTTAAGTTAGGATAACTTCGCAATGCAAAGTTCAAAAATCAAATTCAATTTCTCTAGTAGTAAAGAACCTAGTTTTTTATATGTGAAGTCCGGTTAATCTTTGGTAGATTTTTCACCGCTTAGAAAAATTCAAACAAACGAGTGAAATCTTTTTGACTCACCCTGTATCACCATTTGGTCGCAAGTCAGAACTGGTCCTCTTTTTTGTTTCATACACCAACAAAGTTGGAAAAAACCCGCCAATTTTCATTCAACCATTGTAACTCTTTTAATGTGTACACTTGAGACCCACAAAATTATAAATTGTCTGCAAGCTTAGATTCCGGATTCAATTCTAATAAATAAGCGTAATTATACAGGGTGGGGTAAAAATTATATAGGGTGTAAAATGAAGCAAAATGTTCATTTTTTTGCAACCATAATTAGACCCCTGAATTTTTTAAAATCAAAACGATTGGCCAAACCACTTTTTGAATGTACTATTATGGCTATGCAATAAAAATTAATTACGGGTTGCCTTTTGTCTGGTAGGCAAGAAACTACAGGGTGGATCAAAAAGCGTACTTCAATGTTAAAAAAATTCAAGTTATTGAGCATGAAACTTGTGGCAAGTGTTTTTCTTTACATTAACACTTTCTAAATTAGTTTTTAATACAAACTTGTATTTTCAACACATTTCTTATTTTTTTTTAATGAATATACCAGTTTTGCAGTATACAGGGTGGCTCAAAGTTGTAATGTGGTTCTTCCGGCCATTAAAATTAAATTAAAACTTTTAAGTGTTAAAAGGTTTTAAATTCATATGGGTATTAAGAAAGTCACCAGTTTATGTTTAAAAATCATGAAATGGGAATTATTATTTGTACACAATGTTTTAAAATATGTTGTATATAGGGTGACTGAAAAGGTTCTCCTTTTTGTCACTTAGTTACAGGGGGTCTAATTAATATATGGTACATTTTTACAAACGTGTTAGGGTTTTCACCACAGTGTTCAGGGTTATTTAACATTTAATTCCTGATCACAATTTGGCTCAACCACTGTCCAGTTTTTTAAAGTGCAGCTATAGAACACATATCTTCATGGTCCGCACTTTAAGGCCAAAGGTCCTCATTTTCACTGCCAAGTCAATACCGACATAGATCACACAACCAACTGTAATTACCAAATCGGAATCACAAGCAGATCGTTTGTAACACAACCTTTTCTGTTTGACTTCATAAAACTCATAATAAAAACCATGAAGTACATTTGTTCCCTCCGCATAAGTGTGGCCCTAAGCATGACAAATTTTCTTGCACAAACATCCACATATGTGACATAAAAAGAAAATATCGCTCAACGATTCAGTGTTGGGCGAACTGCAACAACACTTTTTTTTTTGCTCTATAGCAAGTCAACTTTTTTTTAAGAAAAAACTTACAGCTCCCCCCGGAAGTCTAATGGTACATCCTAGTAGGCTGCACAAGAGCCTTGAGCTGCACTTCCCTTCTAGACACTGCACATTTCCCCCAGGCATTTTAGGCATTTTCTAGATTTTTCTTGCTTCTCTAAAATGAATAAAAAATAAATTTCTACCTGCAAAATGTTTGAATGTAGTAGAGATGGCTTACCTTTTGTTAATTATTGCTCTATACTTTGTTTTTTAGTTTCTTTTTTTCTGTTTGAAATGATACCCTAAATGAATTAAATCGGGAACATATGTTTGGAAGTATTGTAGACATTTATTCTCTTTGCTAATATTTTTAATTTTTTATTGTTTTTATCGAAAAATAAGCAAATTGCAGATAAAATTAACACTTAAGTACATTTTATAATAATAATCACAAATTACAAATTACATTTAATGAGTTATGGTACACTCATGTAATTCATACATGTATGAAGTAACAAAGAAAAACTAATTTCCAAAGCTGATACATGACGTGGTGTTCTGTGGCACCTTGACCATGACAGAATTTAATTATTTTGTTTGCAACCTACTTATTAGCATATCATTATTAATTGCTTGAAAGTTATTTCAAATAAACTTGGTTGTACAAATTACATTATCTATTTTTGTGCAATTTAAGTTCTTAGCATTGAATGTTGAACTGACACGCAAACCTGGAATCATATATTTCATGGTTGTAAACCGTTAGTATGTTGGTAAAATAACTACACCTAATTAACAATTTAATTATAATTGAATATTTGTGTACAACAATAGGTTGTCCTAAATGATAAAGTATCCACCTTATCTTTATGTTTGTGAAATTTTGAGCTCATCTAGCATTTATACTTTGAAGTTATGAAGATCAAAGTTTTGCCTTTTCACACTATTTTGTGTGTAACTCTATGGCTCCTCACCGCCGGCTCCCTCACCGCCGCAGCCACCTGTGACCCATCGGTACTCTTTCGTGCCATACTGTGTTATTAGAAATCCAAAACCCCTGGGACTTCTTTTATTTTTAAAGAAAAAATAACCGGCAACAAGATTAAACCCACAGTTTTTTTTTTATTGACATAGACTAGTGGAAGTACTTAGAAAACCATTAGATTACCTGAAAAAAAAAGGCAACCCGGTGAAACAAAACCACCATATTGGGGGACCAGTTTGTCTGACTGCGACCATTTGTCCAAGCATTGGATTCTACCCAAATTTTTGAATTGACAATAAATTGTATTGAAAGTGAACTACAAGGTTAAGTGGGGGGGGGATTCTCACACAAATGACATACCAGGATTGCCATAGACTCGGGTAAATTTGGCCTAAAATTTGCATCTCTGGTAATAGCTTATGGGTCCCCTTTTTTTGGCAGAAAAATGGTATACCTATGGGTCCGACTTCCAGAGTCGTGGGGGCCCGTCCCTACCCAACCAAAGTGAGAACGCCCCACGGGGTTCTATGGGGAAAATTAAGATAATGAAGAAGTTATGATTACTCTCCATTAAAGTGCGTGTAAAAAGATTCACACAACAGATTGACAAACTCCCTGTATGCAGGGCCACAGGGAGCATGTTTCTTACCCGATTTGAAATCTTCGACGATTAAAATATTAAACCCGGCAAATAATTTGCTGTTCCTGGAAGTTTACAAAGCCAATGAACAGGTTTTTCCATAACAACAATATTGAGTAAAAGTCATGCCATTAAAATTTGCTGTATTTTGTGTTTCGGGTAAGTTAACAGTACATTAACACTTATGTCATAAGTTTACAAGTAATTGTCAAGTAAAATTAATTTTAAAAAATAACCAAAGCCCAGATTAATGTGGTATAGTTTTTGTGGATTTTTCACATCATAATAATTAGTTAAATTACGTATGACAATGAATTACCCATTTACTACATGCCTGTCCCCAAAAAATGTTAACCTCGGTACGACGACATTTTGATAACAAAAAAGAAGCTGGGTCTTTGTTTTTGGTATCCCTTAAAGCTCATTAAATACTTTATTGTCTATTTTTATTTCATTACAATCCGATAGGTAAAACAAAGCATATCTTCATCAATTATGATAGTGAAAATCCAGTGGTCCCCGATTTCTGCCCTTGAACACTTGAAAGCATCATGCAACATGAATACACTTGCTTCATAGCACATCTTCTTTTCCATCTTAAAAGAAACAACTAGATTTTTGCAGTGTTTTTCTATTAAGAAGACCTCCAGATTCCTTGCCATCGTGTTTTAACCCAACGTTCACGTTGTGATCACCACAACTGCTCTCTAAAAAGAGAAAGATGGCTTTAGTTCTTGCTTTTCTGGTTTGTGGACCTTATGGTCGCCACTGGTGTCTTTATTTCCATTCTGCCTGCCTTTTATTAGTCCATGTAGGCTGATTATCAGAAGTTTTTCCTCTTTCTTATTTTTTTTACTTTCGTGTTTTTTTTTGTTTACTCTGCCTATAGAATCATAGATGTATTTTGGAATCCAATAAAGAAGTGTGTCTGTTTGTTCTTGTTTTAATTTGTTTGGTTAACAGTCTGACTTTTGAGCGATTTGATAGTGCTAACTCTGCTAATAAAGTGACTACGATAAATATTTTAAAAAATACGAAGTATTGCTGATCATAAAGACAATAATCACACTTTATGACAATAATGATTCCAAATGAATTACAATACTCAATAGGTTAAGTTACCAATCAATAACACAATCAAAACCCAATATTAGTATGTTACAAACAGTTTCACGCATCTTCAAATGTAACCATTGCAAACGGACCAATACGAATTTGTACGCCCTTTTTGACGAAGCGTATCTTTTGTTTCTACACATCGCATTGAAATGATATAAACGGCAAATAAAAGCTTATTTTTAGCTTTAAAAGTCATACCAAACAAAGCACCTGCGTACTTTCGGTATTTACAAAATGCCTGTGGTTCCGATGTTAACATTTTTTTGGGACAGCCTGTATTGCACTGATACACATAAAAATAAAATTTTTGGCTGTTCATTTCAGGGGTTAATTAATACTCTGGTATGCATTATAAAGATGTCAAAACACCCTGCTTTAAAAAATGGGAACGCCTTTTCTGTAAATTTTAAAGTGACCCTTTGGATAGTTAACAATGTCAAGTAAGGTACATTTCAGGTAATACAGGGCGACTTCAAATCATTAAAGGTACCATTTTTGTTCTCTAACACCTCATTTTTGTTATGATTCATTAGATATCCCGAGTTGATTTTGATTGAGGCGGTTTGATGTTATTAAAAATGTTTATATCACGGTGCCACTGAGGCCAAGGCCACTGCGTTATAATTTCTGTCGTCTTTTAACGGACAGAAAATACAAAATGGCTATTTCTTCCAGAGTAGATCGAATTTGCAAGTATGATTAGGCAACCAATTAGCTAACGGTTCAGATGTGTAACATCTTCAACTCCGTTGGGTAAAGTCAAGGATGAGGCTGTGGATCACGAAAAGCCCATGTGTGAGTGTTGCGTTCATGTGATTATGACTTTCAAATAGCATGTTTATAATAAATTCCAGTAAGAACAAAAGAAGTAACCTTTTAATTTAGCTTGGAAAAAGAGACAGCTGAAAACAATAATGGGTGGCCTAATAGAGAATTTAATTTAAATTAAAAACAATTGTGAAACAATTATCATCATCATGAAACTTAATGTAGTAATTTTTAACTGAAGTACGTATGATTTAATATTCAAGAGGTGTAATCTTTTGATTGTACCCCTATTGTAAAGTTGTTCCGGTAATGCAAAATCAACCTAATTTAAGTCGGAAGCTAGATTCATTAGGCAATTGTCCTTTTTTGAAGGACTCTTGCTTGTTAAATTATGTTTCTATTTAAGGTGGCAAATTAAATATAGTGTTAAAGACAAATGACTAAATATCATTTGTCTTTTCACACTATATTTTTATTGTCTATCAATAAAACATAATTTCTCTACCTATTTCAGTTTTAACACTTGATCTTGGAAAAGTTTGTATTGCAATTGGTGTGAATGTTTTTTGAAAACCAAAACTTTTGTCGCAGGCATGTTTTACTCTTTGAAGTTGTTTAA
This sequence comes from Ophioderma brevispina, assembly GCA_023653785.1. Classification (NCBI taxonomy): domain Eukaryota; kingdom Metazoa; phylum Echinodermata; class Ophiuroidea; order Amphilepidida; family Ophiodermatidae; genus Ophioderma; species Ophioderma brevispina. Next base: position 10,113 of record JAMKCH010017855.1, read on the forward strand.
CAGAATTAAAAGATAACATTAACAGATTTTGAACACAAAAATAACAAAAGATTAAATAATAGTATGGCCCACATCAGCATCTAAAGTACTTGTGGAATCAATCACATTTTAGAGGAAAATTTATTCAATTGAGAGCTGTTATTCACATGATCAAAATTGGGGTGCGGTTAATTAAGTGTCTTGGATTCATCCCACAATGCACCCGTTTTGGGACATTTCACCTCTATAATGTCATGTGATGCCAGATGGTGACCCCGCACAATCCCATTTCCAGGTTTGATTTATATCATAAACAAAATTAAATATTAATGTTGGTAATTTTCTATTGTAAATATATATAAAGGTACTTTAAAGGAGGTTGTTGTCTTTTGAATGGCATCATATTATAGGCTAGCTGCATCATTGATGCTCTGGTTTATAAAAACTGTAACCGATGTCCTGGGTGTATACAGTCACTGTCATTTGTGAACTGTAAAGAGCTCACTAAATGCATTGCATTTAAAAAAAAATCAATTTTCATGAATTCCTTGTGTGTATATACGTTTTGGGTCATATATTTTGGTAAAATTATGAATAGCTAAGCATATCCCACTATAATATGTTGTATTTTTTAAACAACTTTTCTAGACTTTTTATATGTGGATATTTTTTGATGGATAAAAAAAACAAAACTGATTTGTGCAGCATCCCACTATTTGGTCCATTATATCAATTTTCTACTTGTTATGAAATCTAACCAGTTAAAAATAGATTGGGTCATATTTCCAGCACTTCATTTAAAGCAACTGTATCAAGAGGCTTCAGAGTTTTTATTTTTAAAGGCACTCTCATGCGCTTTGCCTAATCAGAAATAAAAACAAAAATCATAAAACTAGATTTTTACAATTTTCTGTACAAGTGTAAGGTATCCTAAATATCCTACAAGTGCTAAGACTGAAGGCAACGAAGGACAAATCTTGTATTTTAGTTTGTTTATTGTCCATACAGACACTTACTACAACACTTAATTGAATGGAGATTCTCATCTTTTGAGCACTGTCTTTATTTTAATGTCCTTTTATTTTTTAAAGTTTTCAGTTGCAAAAAAATACTTATGAGAATTCCTACAGACTGTCCTAAAATTGTAACCTATTTCTGCAAATTTTCACAATATTTTTAATCTTTCAGGTGAATCAATGATAGTGTCTAAAAATTTAATTTTAACAAACAAAAATACCTGGAAAAATAGTAGGCCAAAATTGATTTATGGGGGCAAAACCTGTGTGTGAGGTCACGCGGTTCATTTCAGAACTTCCTGTTCTGCCTTATATTAACTGGTAATTGGGCAATAGCAGCAGCGTGATATCCACATGGGAAGTATACATAATATGCCTGCCTAACGTTTACCATGTGCTGCAAATGTGAACATTTTTGTTATTTAATTGTTCCCACTTTGCCGATTTTAAACGGGGGGCGTTTTTCAGTGGTTTAACATTTTGAGCTTCTTTGGTATAGCCTACACAAAAAAAATGTAATCGTGCAATTTATTGTTTTTTGCAAAAGCTGCCTGGAGCATAAAATTTCTTTTAGCAGTAATTCGGAATTCCAAATTTCTGAATCCTAACCATTGACCAATATAACTGGGTAACTCAAGATGCATGTAAAAGGTAATGCAAATAACAGTTTACCAGATGTAGACATAGTGTTAAAAATTTTTCCAATATTTTCAATGTGTACAGTTTTTCGCTGGCTTTCAAGTGCTTCCTTCTGTAATTTATTTTTGCATGTACAACGGAGCCCGAATCCTTTGATGAAGAAATTTTTAAAAAAATCTTTAAAAAAAGGAGTGTGAGTACATAGAATTGCGCTGAGTCGTTGTCACATAGTTAAGAGCGCAGGTTCATGAGCCTCTTTCAAAAAAATATTTGGCCTATTTAAAAAGTTTTTGCTTTTGGGAAAAGCATTATTTGGTTAGGTGCATACATTGGTATATGTTCATTCAGCAAACAAGAGATTTTGTGTTAATGACTCTGACATTCTTATTGGTGTGATTGGCAGGTATATTATGTTACTTAACAAAATCCTCTTGAAAGTCATACTATTTCTATTGATCAGTAATTAGAGGAAAATAATTCAAAAGGTTCTCTCAAGCTATAAGTGTCCTTCACAATGCATTGATTTTCTAAAGATGATATTGGAGAGATACACAAAAATCAAGGTGGAGAATGTATCAGCAGCATGAGAAAAGGTTAATATCAATTTTTATAAATTTATAATTCTTTGTAGGTTTACTTTCATTGTCATATGAGAATAATACTGAGCATCTGAAACAAAAGTGACTAAAATGTAAGAACTCATCTGCGACATAATTCCTTGCTCATAGAGTCTAGACACACAGGATCCAATTGTGCATATCTGTAAAGTGGCCCTCTCGCTTTTCAAATCCAATGGCTCGAAAAAGGCTAATAGCACACAGGGCAGGTCTGCAGAAAAGTCCTCTTCACAACCATTTTTTTTTGTCTTCTGGTTTGAGTGCGGATAGAAGTGAATAGATAATTAAATTTCCCTTGATGTTATCAAGTAAGTGCTTGAGGCATCATCAGGGCTGTCATTTTGGCACCTAGATGTATTAGTAAAGGAAGATGCATCCATGATGCTGCTAGCTATACTAGGCTTGGACCACATATAGGTCGGCAAGAGCATTTTGTATGGCAAAGATGGAAAATTTGAAGAATATTTCTATGTCACGACCCCTTTTATAGTCCGAATAAAATACAATTATACAATCTTGCTAGCTGAAATTTGAATTTGTATATTTTGGAAGTCCTTTGTGTTTGTCCAAGTTGACCTTCACATCTGTTGTTATCTTCATCTTCGTTCGTGTTGCATAAGAGTAAATTCTTGATGTTCATGATCAATTTCCTCACACAATGAACTAGTCGAAATCATAATTTTTCATGTCAGCTTGCTCAGATATGCCCACCTGTTACACATTTATATTTTGAAGCTTGGTGTTTTTAGTTGTCTCAGACTAGAAGCAGCGCAGGTGTTGTTGGGGGTAATCAGAAGTAGTGTATCGCTAAAGTAACATGCAAGTTTGTTTTTTTTTTCATTGTATTTGAATGTGTCGGTCATTTGTGATAGAAAGTGGAAAATGAAGAAATAGAGATTCAAGACAAGTAACCAAGAGGAGCGGATGACTTCACTGAAGGAAGCCCATATAGAAAAACTACATAGCCCTATCACTCTCCAATAACACCTTCTCATAACAATTTTAACATCCTCCTTGATGAATTTAAAATTTCATATCCTACTTTTCATAGAAAGTATAATTTGACAAAATTGAGCAAATATGCTAAAAATAGAGCCACATGTGTACAAAAGTACACCAAAAACACACACATGCATGATAAACTTTGTGGGAGAGCGCGGCTCGGTTAGGGTGCTTGCCTGTGGCGCAAAGTACCCCAAAAAAAATTCCGGTCAAATACCGGGGGGGTCACTTGCTGGGATTTATTGGTTATCAACTCTGGATTTGAGCTATTGATTAAAATGCCAGAAATACTGCTTCCTCCATGGTTTCACTTGGAATTGGGCAAATGAATCATTGAAGCATCCCATCATTTGGAGGTGACGTTAAGTCGTCGGTTCCCGTGTAAGAGAGTAAAAACTGGATAAAGGTACATCACAGCAGTGACGAATAAGAGGGTGAAAAAATCCCTGACTGTTCCGCCCAGCCTCAAAAAGCAGGCCATGTTAGGAGCGTCCGTATCAGGGATAGACGAAGCCCGGATCAGCTTACTCAGTTGAATAAATCCTGACCCCACCACAAGCATTACCATGAACTGTGATAAGAGAAGAAATGCATGAAACTTAATTTTGAGGTACGGATGATCCATGCATCCTGCTGCTGTTTTGTTCAATTCCTTTTAAGGTGGGTGAACCGATCATGGTACGATTACAAATTTTTTTGTAATATGGTCCTACATTTGGATAGTAGAAACAAAAATTGTGCATACATTTGCCATCGGATCTATGATATTAAATGTAGTGTATCACATTTGGAGATGTTTTTGTCATAAAATCAAAGAAACATTTCCTGGGCCTAAAATTCACGATAGTGAGGAAAAAAATTATGAACTTTCTTGATATCAAAAAAACCCTAAGTTTCATGGCGTAAGTGTGTGTGGTGTGGGTGGGGGGATTTTTTAAAAACAAAAGCACTTGTGTTGACACTACCCTTAAAGTAAAACCATGACTTATTAGTTCGATTTAGGAGATGTAGGAATCTCATCTTAACGATATCTTTGGAAGGCTCCAAAATAAAAGACCTATGCAGGTGCCTTGTTCCACCATACACCCACTGATCAGCATCTGCTAATTTTTTTCAAGGCATTATAAAAAAAACATTTCATTCTTTTCTTTGGGGAAAGAATCTCTGTTTCATTTGCTGTTTCTATTTGTCTTAGAACAGCCAATCAGAAGTTCGCGTTGTGATATCGGTAAGGAGTTGTCCAGACAAAACAATCTCTGTGAAGCCTAGAAAAATCAATCGCACAAAATGAAGGTTCTTCGCCGAGGCAATCAAAAATCAGGGTCAAGTTCCTTCACAGCCGCGATATCATGAACCGCGATTGTGAGTATACATCGGGCTTTAGGGTATAAAACGGCCAGCAGTGAGACAGCAGGCTGGAGGAAAAACTATGAGCTTCACGTTTGGGAAAATCCGCCACCAGCACCATGACACCCCACGACCTCACCCCACACCCCCCCCCCCCCAAATACAATACTGGCTATGGGCCTATTGTTAAGAGTAGGTAACATGTAACATTTGTAGTTTATTTTTCTGCTTTTTAGTATAGATTACATGCTGGGCATGTGGTGGTATTGAGTGGCGATTTGGAAAACTTACCATGGAAAAATGATATTTAATTAAAAAAGACATAATCCCTTGACATCGGTTCCCACAAGATGACATTTAGCCAAGAAGGCATGGGAAGGCAACATTGGCTAATGAGATTTCATCCGTGATCATTAAATCCAGTCTCCGTGTTTGCATCATTAAATTGGATTGTTTCTTTCTTCAAGTCTGGGGTATATAATAACATATCTAAAAATAAAAATTGTTAATCACATCAAATCACATCGTTAAGGAATTTGAGAGGATGATTTACTAGATTTACCAGATGTACGATTTTTGCGACTTAATCCCAGTTAAATGTCTGTCTGAAGTGTCAGAATTGCCAGTTCGAATCTGCTGGGTACACTGGGTTTATTAGAGTCATGTTCAGGACAAGCCTTGTTCCTTGGGAAAGATTAACAAACTGAGTCAACCTTGTTAACCCAATAGAATTTCTAGATCAATGCCTGATGTTATATCGCATTTTAAACAAAAGCAGTCTGGCCAAATAACTACTCCTCACCCTTACAAAATAATTGGAATTTACCTGTGAGTGATTTTATTTGCATAAATCTAATCTGTATTGTAGATGTTTTAAAGACCTCATGCATACGTTGTTTTTACTGAAATAATTATTTGGTGTTTAACTACCAATTGTTTTGAAAATGGTTTGTATCAAAATTTGTAATTCATCTTTCTTTCTGATTTTAATTGTTCATTGATTTTGACTATGCTTGGACAGTTCTTTTTTTAATATGGCCGCCCGTCATTCCTGTACCTTATGTGATATAAAACATTGCGGGGACTGCCCTCAAATATATTGTTACAATTAATAATATACCCTTTTACCTTTAAAAGGGTCATTCGTGATCCACCACCTCGTCCCCGACTAGCCTAAAAAAAGTGAGATTTTTATATCATCTGAATCGTTAATTTGGTACCTAATCTTACGTGGAAATTTGATCGTAAGCTGTAAGAAATTAGCATTTTGTATTTTCTGTCCACAAACGTATAGAAAGTTACAGCACAGTGGCCTATGGGACCGTGGGAACACGCAGTTGCTCATAACACAAACCCAAGATCGGAATCTAACTTTAAATTTTGTGAGTAAGCTTTTCTCAATGAATATCATGAACAGTGATAAACAGGAGTTTCTGGTAATCACAAAATGCACTTTAAAAATGTCCTTTTTGGAATTTCAAATGCCAACTGCTGATCATTTTTCTTCACTGAAATGTATTCTGAGACCAGTATAAAGAAGAATATACAAACACACAAACAAACAAGCAAATTCCAATATTTTTGCAATAATTATTAACTATATCGAGGCTGTTTTTTAAACTATTAAATGAATTCATTTGATTGTATTTATTTAAATACTTAATATTGGTGTATAACACATAATGTACAGAGAATAAGTTGTATGATTTTTAAAAATTTGGTATACGTTATATTTTTGTAACAGAAACTAGTCTTAAAAAAATCAACATTCATGACCACACAGTGACCTCAACTACAATCTCAATCACTCAACCTTTGAACTTGTAACTGTGCAATAATGGGATGGTTAATTGTGAACTATTGAAGCATGCTTCCAAACTTTGTTGGTGTACAAAGACCATTCCAAGGTATGCGAATAATTGTGTGAATGGCACCAGGTTGCATTGCGTGCCATGTTCATTCTGCCTTGTGTGTATGTTCAATCAGTTCCCTGGTTCAGTGATCTGTTTCAGGCTAGACCTGGCTTCTCCATTAACATATTTGGCATATATATGCATGTAACCAGCCCACACTCGGTTCAGATGAACTATATATAAATTGGGACTCCACCAAATAATTTTAAATTATATTGTGTGTTCATTTTTGGTTAGATACTATGGCAATAAAATCTGAATGCTGACAGTTTTCAGTATTTCTGTGATATCCATAGGACAAAACCTACCATATTTTGAATCCAAGTTTGACCTTATTTATATAAATAAGTGTGCATACTAGAGATGGGAGGACCGTTTAAATCTTCTCTTCGTTTACACGGTCTGTATTTCCGTTCGTTTAAACGTTTAAACGGTCATAACAAGTTAACGACTGCAGAATTTGGCGCTTCCACGCAAATGCAATTCTTGCACCATAAACATTCGTAATCGGGTTACCCGGCTTTGCATTCGATCATAAAATATCATCGTGAACCATAAAATGTTGTTTGTACTTACCTATGTTATGTTTTAATCCAAAATAAAGCAGTTGAATATCCCAAAGATCCCAAACGACGAATCACTGTGGGAGCTGCCATTACCGCTGCCATTTTACCTTTTTTGTAGATCTGTAATTGAAGCACCCCGTAATTGTGTAAGCCGTGGTCTGTGGTGTATTATTCCAAAGTCGCTCCATGCTCACGTACAAGAACTTGTTAAAAACGGGGGATTTCCCTGTTTCCGTAAAAGTCGAAACCATTTCTAGAAGAAGCATTGGAACTGTTAACTTTACTTTTCACTGACGGCGGGTAATTTTGGTGAAAAGTGGCTTCAGCAATTAAAATAATACTGAAAAAAAGTTAGTAGGGTTTGCTGACGTTAAAAGTGTGTGAATTTTCTAAACGTGTAGTGACCTTCCGTTCATGTAAACGTTTTACACGTCCCAGCACTAGTGCATAGGCCTACATGGAGTTAGTTACCCATATGAGCAACCGGTATCCAAGGTGTGAAATATTTCTGGTCTATTTTCACTGCTAGTCCAGTTAAGGACAAAAAGTTCATCTCAGAAACATTTGGCAAAAAAACCTATGCTCTGCATTTTTGTGGGCTGCCAGCATCTGTTGTGCATGTGTATGTATGTGCCACTAAAATTTTAAGGTTTTTATGGAGCAGCCCACAGCTTATTCTACGAATAGAGTGAGCGTGAAAGACAGAGAAACATGAACTTCTGTGGTGATTTTAGTCAAAAAAGCTTTGTGCTGTGTGGGATTTTTTTGCTTTTGCATTTTGTGTCTTTACATAAGGAACGACATGTTAATGTGTGCAAAACCAGATTTAAATCAAATACACAAATATACTTGGACAACAATGTTCATGATGCATATTTTCATTTCTGTACATTTAAATACAAACCTCAAGAGCCCATTGTTCTTGTCTTGGTTAGTTGAATTTGTTATGAAAAATAACAAACCTGACCAGGAAAAATAACAGACCTGTCCTGGAAACAGTAGTCATCTCCATTTAATAATTCTATCTGTGTCTTATAAACATTACAGATGGTAACAGTACACGCAATGTGATTGCCAGCTTGAAATCTGCCAAACTGAGTGAAGGTGATGTGCAAAAGATATAGAGATTCTTCAACAAAAGCATGGAAGCAGTGTGCCAGCTGAAGATTGGATCAAGGTACAGTGCACCTCCCTACACACATACACACGCACACGCACATACACACACACACACACACACACATACATACCGACAAGAGGTACATTGTGGGAATACCCCCACAAAGTTGTGTGTTTTTGTGTATAAATCGGTACATACATGCATTGTGGGGGTATTTGTAGGTATATTCATACACTGTGGGATTATTTTGGTGTAGAGTTTTACACCCTCACAACAATATACAAAATCCATGTGTAACGCTGTGGGCACCCATAGCTTAGACCTATACCTACCCCCCCTAGAGGCCAAAAAAACAGCATTTGGCAGAGATTCAGGGTGGGCGTACTCCCATAATGACAAAAACGCCCACAATGTAGCTTATGATCCTAAGTAGTTACTCCACAATGTACCTCTTGTAAGAACACCACACACACACACACACACACACACACACACACACACACACACACACTTTTGTATGACCTATATTTCCAAGGACTTTAAAGGAATGCTGGTGTCAGAATGCTGCAGAAGTAAAGCCAAACTTGGAATAAAACCCATTGTTATACTCCGAGGACCTTTGTTCTATGCTTCTAAGGACCTCTGTTCAAAAGAATTTCTTTTGGTGTTAAGTCCATGGAATTGATATGTCACTAATACACTTGAACACCTACCCTCGCTCAAATTCACACATCCACTTGAACCCACACATACACTCAACACACACACACTCGAACACACACATACACTTGAACCCACACATACACTCAACACACACACACTCAAACACACACATAGACTCGAACACACACATACACTGTATAATTTGTATCTTGTAATAAATATTTCATAATTCCTAAGCCCCATTTGTGAAGCAAAGTTTATGATTATGAATATCATGACTGCTGAGAGCACTTGAGTCTTACAGCAAAAGTTTTGCTCTGTTTAATTTTGTATAACAGAGGCATCCTTGTTAAATATTCAGACATTTTGCATAGAACTTGTTTAACATACATGGGCAGGGATCCTAAAATAAATCGGGAGAAGGACACGCGATCAAGAGAATGGATGCGTACTGCACACTGCTCTGCATGTGAAATCTGAGTTTATAGTTCGCCAGTCGTGCGTGGCGTTATTACTCTACATCATCCTCCGGTTGACGTCATGTGTGACGTTTATGCTTAAATAATTAGGTAGCTTATCGAAAATGGTGGCGCTATCACCATCGATCGAAATTGTCTATGGGCATTTGTACACAGTGTCACCCGCCTGACATGGGCTGCCATACTAGTAGTGCTACTTGTGTCAAGCCTTGGCAGATTTTATGAAAACTGACTTTGTCGTGTGGGTGCAAGAAGGTCGTAAGTACAATGGCTGCCATGTGATACATTTGCGTAAGTACTGCGATACATAGGATAATTCTCAGTTATCTTTCCTTGAGTCAGCTCCTGACCCAAGACTTGGCATAATATTATGTTTGATTGGAAACTACTGACAAATGGCAGCTATTGCACATACGACCTTGTTGCACTCACATGACGACTTGTATCAGGCCAGCGACACTTGTTGCCACTGCTATTAACAATGCCCACAGCCTATTCTTTCGGTTTTCCTTTTGAAAGCGAGGTTGACCAGTATTGATAAGTGAAGAGTGCTGATGTTGTCCATACTTTAAGGGAGGTTGGAATAGAAACTGCAAATAGATCTCTCTAATCGAAACACATCAATGTTGGTTTTGGGAGTTTTGAAATGTAGAGTAGGTAATTAAAGCTGGTAATCTGAAGGGGGAAAGGGTCTTCTGTCATATTTTAAAGCAAATAAAAAATATGATTTTAAAGCTTGAAGAGTATGTTGTGTGATTATGTGCTTTGTACCAATTAGTGAGTTGGGTCATAAACACAAGAATACAATGTTTGATTGGGACATGTACAGATGGAGAAATCTGAGTATAAAACAGATATGCACAGTGGACATGTGTACAATATGTGACCTAACTTGTGAACGGTACAATGTAAGAGATAATAAGAGCAAATATTAAGCATAGAATTATGAAAGGAAATTACTGCAAATGAAGGTCTGTGTGGAGCCCAATCCAAAACTACTTGTGTGTGAGGGACGGAAGGTAATGACTTCTTAATAACGTAATAATTCTTTAATAGTTACTTTCTGGACCAAAAAAGTTATATTTCATATAATTGGAGTGACCAAAATTATACATAGGTTACTGCAAAAAAAAAGGATCATGTACTTGTGTATTTCAATGGTAAACAAACAGGTTCGTGGACGGACGGAATGAGGATCCGGTCCGTTTTTTTCACGATACCTGTTTTGTGTACCATAGAACATCTTTGAAGACAAAACTAATTTTTTGGGGATGCATGTTGACTTTGTGGCTACTTGATTGTTCAGTTGAACATGAATTCTGCCAAAACAAGAAAGGAAACAAACACAGATGCTTGGAAAGTATAACAATTCCGTACCGTCATGGGCGGACCAGTTTTGGATTTGGCACCTCAATTTTATTACTAAATGGCAAAACAAGGGAAGACTTATTTTAGTTAAAACCTTGTTATAATGGGCATCATATTGTGTGTGGGTTCCTTGCCTTTAAGTACAATACCAATTTTTTGCACAAAATTAGACTAACCAGTGTACGTTTTCAAAACCAGGAATGTATGATGAATGACTTAAAAAACATATCCGAGGCCATCTACATGTCTAAAATGGGTCAAAGCAAGGGTGGTCTACCGGTTGACAACATCACCTTAAGTTTAATTTCCAAAATAGGCATGAGTAGCCATGTACAGACGGTCATGAAATCAAGGATTTGAAACCTAGGAGGCAGGCCCATAACAAGGATTATTTAGGGGAGGGGCAATTTTTGTGTCGACTGCATTAGGCAGAAAGACACATAGGATCACGTTGTCTCCCCTGAGTCTGGTGTTGATGTCTGTTGTGGTTGTGAAAAAGGGTAACATTTGCTTGTAATATCCGCCAACTTTGATTGGATTAAAAACCAAAAACTTCAGTCGTCGATGCAACATGGGATCAGCATTTGCTGATGAGGTTCCAAGGTCACATACCAAGGTCAAAGGTCATGTGAGGTCAGTTGTAAGATAGCTGAAAATGTAAAATGACCTCTAAATTGAAAGGTTGAAGTTCAATTGGAACCAAAACTGAACCATAGGTGCAAAATTGGATCCCTCCTATGTTAATGAGGTCAAAGGTCACATACCAAGGTCAAAGGTCATGGGAGGTCAAGTTGTTAAGATAGGCTGAAAAGGTAATTAAAAAATTGAACCTTAATTGAAACGTTAAGTTCAATTGGAAACTAAACTTGGATCCATAGGTGCACCATTGGGTACCTGCAATTTGTTATGAGGTCAAAGGTCACATGCCCAGGTCCAAGGTCAATGCAGACATATCATTACAAACCGCGACGGCAGCGGACACATGCGGTACGAGGACCGATGTATTTTTTTTTTTTTTGAAACCGGACTTTTCCCAAAAATTTTTGTACCCAAAATGTTAACCTTTTTTTTTTGAAAAAAAAGAAAAAAATCAAATTGGTTTCTTTTTTGCCCCTATTTCAACTTTTTAATTTTTAAACATTTTTTGTTTACTGTTTGAAATTTTTAGGGGAGGGAACCACCACTGCCCGGCCCGGGTTACGGGGCTGTCCGGAGGTAAAAATTAAAATCCATTATTTACATTTTACATACAAAATTAAAAAAACAAAAACTTTAAAATAATGCACCATGGTGGTAAGTACAGTAAGGGGGTGACCCGATCATGGTTTTCTCGGATGTTTTCGTTTCTCAAGGGGAAGGCAGCACGTCACCAAAAAACATTGATTACCATTTTGAGAGAAATTGTCGGCTGTTTTATAGTAGCAAGCAAGAAAAGATTGTGTGCCAAAATGGTCCATAGGACCCTGGTATGCAAGTGAGTGTGGTGATCACATTCGGGGGATGTTTCATCATAACAACAAAAGGAAACATTCGTTTAGGCCTTAAATTCCACTAGGATTAATGAGAAAAATATGATTTTTCATGATATCAAAATATCATTGATGAGGTAAAAGTTGGAAGGATGAGGTTGTGAATCGGGCTCGCCCATCTTTAATTCAAGAAAGCAATAGGAAAGCAATGATATTGATTGGTTACGGGGAGTGCTCTTCAAAAATCGGTGCCCAGCTAAGGTACATCTTTTGCACTTAATTTTATAGTGTTTACCATAGAAATGAATTCCCTCCTTTAACTTGTTCTTGCTAGCTAAAAGGAAGTCAAAAAAAAGTGCATTGATGTAGTTTTTATACATTGTATCCACAACATGTGGTCTGATGTAGGTGGAATTACAAAAAAATCACATTCTATACTAATTGGGGCCGTTAGTAGGGTAGATTTTTGGTACCTGATAAGCAACGCCTACACAAATTTTGGTGACTAGGGTTGCAACCATTAGATTCCAAGGGGGCGTGGTATTTTTTTGAGGGGACTAAAATTGTCATACCATGTGACCAAAAAAGAGAACAACTGAGAATGATTATTTCTCGCTGGGCTTTGGGCCGAACGGAAAGCAGGCTTCAAGCCCGGTTGATACTGACATCCGCGGGATTTTTTCAGCTGCGAGAAATCGCCGCGATTTCCCCCGAATCGCAGCGATTTCACGCCATCTTATGCGATTTCTCTCGCTGTCGTAAGCTGGAAACAATGTGCACCGCGAACCTCATGGTATTGCCAGTATAGGCAAGAATAGGTCTCTGTTGCCTATTTAAGGCTGTGCGTTATATTCATGCAATAGTTCCAACTCGCAATTTCGTTACCAAAGGGGTATACAAGACATAGAGGTAAACGTAACAGTGATTGGATAAAGTGATTTTAGGCATTTTTATTTTCAGAATAGGTTGGCCCGCAGTTTGCCGCGAAAATAGCACATGTTGGGGTAGGTTGGGGTAAAATATCGAATAGAAATTTCATTTGCTATGCCCGATGGTTCCTCCTCGTGCTAGATCCAGCTTAAGTCTGATACGACACAGGCCTTCCTTCTTATGTGTCCAAACACTGTCGTTGTCAAATATGACCAGCCAGAGACGAGATGGGTCTATTTACAAACGAAATGGTTACAAACGTCGGACATTAGGCCCTAAAAAATCATGAACTATAATAAAAGGCTTTTGCCTCCATAAGATCCACAAAATTTAGTAAGGTGGAGGATATGGCCTCCCACAAATTCTTTTTCTTATGATATCTTGTAGGTCGGATCATTTGGTTAATTGTGGTGGGTGGGTATTTTTGAAACCTCCTCTATTTGATCGTCACTCAGATTCGCCATGTGCATGTGCATTGTTACCAAATTCGATTTGGGGATGTTGACTGGAGGCACTCAAGTGGGCCAAATGAAGAATTCGATTGGCTGAAAGTAAAAAAAAGCGTCACGCGAGAATCGCAAAAGTTTAAAATCATTTTAAACTCAGCGATTCCCGCTGAACTCGTCACGCTGTCCCGTGTCCCCTCGCTGGATGGCGAGGAAAAATTGGAATCGCCGGCGTGTCTCGCAGGACTTGCGCGATAATCGCTGCCTTTGCGAGACAAAAAATCGCTGCGATTCACGCAGCTGAAAAATGCATCAAGTATCAAAACCGGGAATTAAGCAAAAAAATTAATGATGGAAGGGTTAAGGGTTTAAAAAATCAGAACATTTAGTCACCCACATCACATACTGTCGTAGTTCACATTTTTCTGAGCGGTTTTGAAACAAAATTTGGCATTATCAAGTACTTGTTCGTAAAATTTTTACAAATTCACAAAGTTCTATTATGGCATACTTAAAGGTGGGTTGACCCCGATCTGGTCCCCGGTTTCATGTTTTCCCATTACAAAGGCTCATATGGAAGCATATCAACAAAAAATTTGATAATTACAGCAAGCAACAAGGCTTTATTTTCATGTACAATTTGTGCCCATATAGAACACTCCTTGAATTGAAATTGTATCATAAGCTGCTCACTTTGTATTATATTTGTAGGTATAATTATCAGCATAGGCAGCATGAAAAAAGCAAATCTGGACAGAGGAGAAAACAAAAACTGTGTCGTAACAAATCCACTGTAAATGCCACTTCAACTTGACTACCGAGGAAAAAAATTTGAAATTGTGCATCGTTAATCGGAGTAGAGCAAGCCAGAAAAAAAGTGGAAAAAACCTGGGGGAAGCACACATTGGTTGTGAAAATGAACCATTACTGGTATGTGGTACTTCAATGTCATGCACAACGACATGAGCCCCTTTCATTTCCATGCTAGCCTGCAGAAATGTGCACCGATTACCTATATACAGGCCAAGGGAGTTAATGTTACTGGGTTTTACTGGGTTCAGGAGCTAGATTATAAAACACGGAGGACCACTTGTTGCCCTGGAGAACATAGCAAGATCTGTTCCCAGGCGTGACCGAAGGCCGATTTAAAAATGGAACATGCTGGCTTGGCTTCTGCTCAAATGATGGTATGTTTTGATACACATGTGGATGATAGATATCCTTTCAAAGATATATAAATATGCAAAAAAGCCAAACCTTATTTATTAGACTTAGAATTTTTGAGTAGTTCATGGTAGATATTAATTTTTACCTATGACCACTTCATAGTGGATTGTGAGTAAGGATCTGTACGAATGTGACAGAAATTACTAAGTGGACTTAAAGTGCATTTGGTAATTCTAGTGGCATTTTTTTGTATCTAATGTTCCAAGCCAAATTGCTCCAAAAAAGATAAAAAAAATAATGGTTTAAAAATTGTAATTTTCCCCCAAAACAAAATGGGATCTTTGTTGAATGTTTGCAAAATTTCTAAAAAAGATAAAATATTTTCAAACTTTACAAACAATAGGTGTCTTTGGGCAACAGTGGTACAATATTTAAAAATACGGGGTTTGGGTGACAACGCACCCCACTTGAAAATGGAGGTTCTCTATAGTCTTAACATATGCGATCAACTCCAAAATGGGAGTCCCCTCAACCATCACCAGATGAACCTGTGCGCAAATCATGTTCATTGACACCTCCATGGTGACTGATGAACGGCTTGCTTGTATAAGCAGTTCATTTCCCCCACTCATGCGATTATTATGCAGTTTCTCATTTCAAAATGTTCTTAGGCCGACAGAATTTTCCCCAGAGACTCTATTTAACCATGAACTTGCTAAAGTAAATCAAAAACACTTGCAAACCACCAAAGTGTCATCCAAAATGGACACAAACAACTTTGCAGAACACAGACCTGGGATTTTACTTTTACTTTGTATTGATTTAACCCCCTGGGGTCTACTGCCATTTCTTGTTTCTTATTGGTTATACATGTTCTAGTCATTTGAGTAACCAATAAAATAGAGCATCTAAAAATAATCCTCTTGAAGTATTCTTACATGGTCCGGATTGGCTCAATAAACTAGATAGCCTTCTTTGTAGCCAATCGGCAATGCAGTTCTTAAGGGTTAATGACAAGCGAATGCCCACTGAATGGATCAAGTATCCCCCTCAGCAGGCATCTTTTGGGAAAAAACATGTTTGGCCAACTTCCTACCGTTCCTACGTGTATTATTGAAGCATTGCAGTTCAGGGAAGGGTTAGGTGCATTAAAGATCGCAGCAATGGATTATTGGTAATGCCATTGATAGTACATCATAACTTTTTAGTTTGGTAATTTGTAGTGTGAATTTTTTTAAATAATATTTTGTTTGATTGAATGGTATAGCTGCCT
Organism: Ophioderma brevispina; assembly: GCA_023653785.1. NCBI lineage: Eukaryota > Metazoa > Echinodermata > Ophiuroidea > Amphilepidida > Ophiodermatidae > Ophioderma > Ophioderma brevispina. Next base: position 26,107 of record JAMKCH010017855.1, read on the forward strand.
TTGATAGAAACATCCCAAAAAAAACATTTCAACAATCTGCAGGATTCAAAGGAAGAAATGGTTAGCATTATGAGACTTCACTCACCAAACGTCTTAGAGGCACCGTCAGACTAATAAGTATAGTAGTATTTGAAATGTAAATTTAGCTTCAGCTGTATCAGGTTACATTGTGGTGTAAGTATTGTGGAAAAGCCTTAATTTACTTGTGTTTAGTATTACTTAGGATTTGGCAGGCAGCAGACATATCTACAAATGGGATATGAAAAACCTTTAAGCTGGAAACTTCAGTATGCATAGGTTAATAGATGTTATTGGGAATTGGCTATGTAGGGACCCTCTTGAAAACTGTTTTCAAGCGTGTACTTTTGTGCAGTGAATGTAAGCAGAAGTGTGGAAATTTTTCAAGCGTGTACTTTTGTGCAGTGAATGTAAATCAGATAAGCAGGGGGAAGGAATCAAAAGTATATGCACAAATGCAGGAAGTAAAAACAGAAGGTGGGGAATGAGGGGGGAATAAAGGAAAGCGGAAGGTTCGGCGAAAGGGGGCCTGATTTACACGTACCTTTTTATCTCCTTTTCGCCGTGACAAGAGCGGAAAGGATAAATTTCCATGGAAATTTTTGGGAAATATAAATTGCACTTAACCAGGTAATTTATGGAATTTTATGGAAAATTTTCCAGGGAAGGGATATTGGGAATTGTCAAAATCTTTGAAATGGATACACAAAAAAAAAATAGGTCCTTTTGTTTTCCAGATTAAGGATTTACTGCTGAATGAAAATGCTTCAGAAGAAACACACAAGCAAAAACAAGCATATTTAAAAAACTGAGAAAATGAATAACCCACCAACTCTTTTTTACATAAACAATACATGTTGGGTTCAGTTTATTTTATAATCTATCACTCACTGGTCTTGTATTTTGTATCTGTAAACCACCCATAGTGAGAACTTCAAAATAAACTTTAACTTTACTTAAATAGTTTGATCAGGCTTCCTGTAACAGGCGTGAAAATATTTAGTGGAAATTCAGCCATACAGCTAATTTCAGATTTTTTGTTTTTTTTAATCCAAATTTCCACATTTTTTTTAAAAATGTTAGCAAATTTGGGGTTGATTTTTCAATACACATGATCAGCCAAAGTCCTCTGAACGGCTGCTACTACTAAGTTATTTGCTGCAAATTATCAAATAAATAATTAATTTAAGATACCACATTTGCTATTAACAATTACACTGAACAAAATGATATTAAATCTGTAGACAAAGTTTTGTAATAAAACGGTCAAAATAGTCTTTTCCAGATTTTAGAAAGCACTAGTACTTCCAGTGAGTTTAATTTCCAGTTAGAGCTTAGCAAAGGGTACACTCTAGAATAAGTCTATTCAAAATGACTATATCCTGTCTGAGAAATGCCTAACAGAAAAAAATATCAAAATTTTCAAAAAGATCAAAAATACAAAATGCAAAAGTCCCTAACACAAAAAGGTATTTAAAATTGGTTAAGAAAAACAAGACTTACAAAATATTTTTGGAAATGCGATTTAGCCTTCACAATTGTGGATAGATTTCTGTTGAGTGCCCCTCAATACCTCTGTTCCTGATTAAAAATCTGAAAATAATACTACTTGTAAAACTAAAGGCCTGTTATTAATTGGGCTGTAGCAATATAGACACACTTGAAATGCCTAGCAAACATGGTGTTTTTAATTTTTCCGGAAATGATTTTTTTTAATATTGTTTAAAACTTAACGCCCATGCCAAACATTGAAATTTCCGAAAATTCCCAATATTCCCGGCCCTTCAAATCCCGGGAAGTTTCGGGAAGGAAGTTCCAAAAATTCCCGGAAGAAAAAACTTTCAACCCCTTTGCAACCCTAAGTGTGGATGTATAATATAGAATTTTAGTTTTGTTATGTGAACAGGTACAGGTTTAGACTTAAAGGCAAGTTGTCATCATATGAAACAATTATCTGAATTATTGTTCACTGTACAGAGTCACGTATTGAATGTTAATTTTAAGGTGTCCTTCGCCATCTCCGTCCAGCACAGTATGTGCATGCGAGCGTGTATGCATGTGTGTGTTTGTGTTTTTCTGTTTACAATTTTTAGTTTCGGACTTAGAGATCTGAGCTGTGATTTTGTGTTTTGTTTTCCTTCCAGGCTAACCAACGATCAGATCCTGTGGCAGGACTCAAAAAACAATTACAGGAAAAAGAACAGGCTTTACATAATGGTACGTGGAATAAAAAAATATTGAACAATAAGGCTTGTTTCTGAAAGGGAGTCTAACTTCAGACCCGGGTTTAAACCAGGGTTAGTCCTACAAGAGTGGACCTTTTTCCTTTCAACATACTCAAAAGATTTGCTCTAACGGGTGAGAAAATTCCTCACCGATGGCTGGAACAGCCCATCCATGAGGAATTTTCTCATCCGTTATTTTCAACTGCTGAAAGGAAAAAAGGTCCACTCAAGTAGGACTAACCCTGGTTTAAACCCAGGTCTAAAGTTAGACTCCCTTTCAGAATACCAGCCTATGAATTCTTCTTATTTGTTACAGGTCATCTATGTCTGTACAGCATTGAAATAATATAAGTTATATAACTGACTCAGTGTAAATAAACCATAACCAAGACATGAACTTATGCAATGACAATAACTGCATCTAATGGCACCTACTTTTCTTCTGAAAAAATCTACTTCATTATATTTAGACCAAATGCTATATATTGATATGCTATGTATTTCCTTTGTTTTCTACTTTTTAATGGAAATTTATTCTTAGAAATTTTATTGGCTCAGTCATCGGCACAAAAAGTTAAGGAGATCCGTGCAGAATTGGTCCAGGAGAAGTCCCGTGGAAGTCAGCTTGAAGATCATTACAAGAAGAAGTTGGATGATCAATCAAGGGATGTGGAAGCTTTGCATATGAGAATGAGACAGGTAGGCCAAATCTATAACAAGCAGCCTTATTTTTTTTTAAATAGAACCTTTGTCAATTTCAAAAGGCCTTGACTGGGATAAAGCAATGGAAGATATGTATATTATGGCATTAGATCAGATTCAGGATTAATGAATGGATGCAGATTGCTTGAGGATTATACTGGAATCAAAATATTTGTGTTTTCAGACAGTTGAAGGGTGGTAAAATAAATGTAGTATTCATTGAGAAATGTCTAATTTTCCCTAGCTATGCCTTTGTTTTTGATAGGAATTACTAACACTAGATAGTTCTTCACATTTTGTTTTTTAATGATCTTGTTTTAATTTTGAATGTATTCCCAAGTTGCCGAGTTGTCATTTCTTCCCCAAATGATTACAAAACAAATACCTTTTTTGTGCAAATTTTTACAATTGATGCATTGTTGCACAAAAAAGTAACCCGTAACTTGCTGTACACCCTGTTGCAGACCCATGAGGCCCACACGCATGAAATTCAAGCCCTGCAGGGTCGAACTAAGCAGTTGCAAGGAATGATGGATGAAGCTAGCATAGAGGTTGTCAAGCAGCTCAGGGAGGAGAATGCCAGACTAAAGACGGAAGCCAACCATGCTGCACAGCAGTAAGTGGCATACAATATTAGTATTTTGCCAAGATAATGTAACAGAAACCTGGGCCCTTTAGGTATGTCATCATGAAAGATAATAAAGACTGAAATAGAAGTGTGATATTGAGATGTTCTCAGAGCAAAGACAATTATGTCTAGGAGTAAATGTGGGCTAACCATGCACTGGCAAAGAAATGAGAGGTAAGCTGCCGGTGCTTTTTCCATTGGTGTCAGGGACGGGAGTAAAGAAGGAGGGCAGACTGGTTATATGAAATGTACCCTAAGGCATTAAAAAAAAATGAAATTCTTAACCCTTCTTGTGGGATGTCGGCATGTACATGATTACTCTGCCATCCCGCTTTGTTTGGAGCAGGTTTACAAGACACATGTAAAATTAAAAGAGAGGCACCTTAAAGGAATGTGCTTGCACTGATGAGACATGATACAAATCTTGCACTGATGAGAATGGTACAAATTATGTTTTGTACAATGGTGAAAAGCCATCTGACATTGCATCATACAGCTGACAAAGGCGGTATATGAATGCTAGTGACAATATTTCATGACTTCAGCGCCAAACGTCGTATCACAGTTTGAAAATAAATTGGACATTAATCGTCCAGAGCACACTTAGTGAAAGGTGGTTGTCTAGTTGAGATGGAAGATTGGTCAAAATTAACTCTCAGTATGCTATGCATGTTAGAAAACACAAAATCAAGCTAGTGCCACAACACACAAACTGACCATTTAATAAAGTGAATCCTGCCAATTTATTAACTCTGTCAACGATGGTGATAATTCTTTTTGATATGTTGAATTTCATACCTGTAGTGATATCTATCACAGGCTACAAATTATTCATGAGCCAGTTGTGCAGACATTTATTTAGGAAAGTCATGTCACAATGATTGCTAATATAGAGCCGTTTGTAGATAATACATGTCATGGCTAGTTGCATTTTCTTAACTTCCAACACTCTGACCCCCCCTTATATTTTGCTTCTGAAAAGATATTCAAATGGGAATGGAGGGTATCTGACCACAGCATTTGTGAACATTTCACTCTAGTCAATGTGCTGGTGCCCTCACCTCACAAAGCACAATGATCAATTGATGAATATATTAGTGAAAGTGATGCCGAATAACACTGAATTTTCATTTTAAAAAAATGATGCAACAGCTCCATCACCTCGAATTGCAATTCGTACAAAGGGGAGGCTTTGGTTTTGCAAGAAGATTGTTCTTCCTAAATTTAGCCTCGCTGATGAAAAAATCATTAACCCGATCATGTTATCCACCACCAACATTTCAGGAAGGAACAGATCATGGGTGCAGAGCTGGGACGTCTTCAAAACGAATTGCAGAAGATGCAGCGAGAGATGGCTAACAAGGACACCCAGGTGAGACAGATCGATGAGATGAGACGCAACCTAGAGGCCAAGAACGCACAGTATGAGCAGCAGATGAAGCAGGCTGGCTCGGTATGTAACACGTGTCATTTCACATCTCTTAATTAGCAGAGTAGATGGTCTATGATAGTGGGAGTCTAGTGGTAAGGATATGTAAGTATTAAGACAGACAGTTGTAGGGACTGGGAAGGAAAAGAATAATGTTGTGTTGTGGCAGGAAATCCTTGGTAAGTTATAAATGTCATCTGTGTAGAAAACAACCCCTTGTAGTTTGTAGTCAGGTCAGTCCTTGCCTTAATTTTAGTCAGAAAATTTAAAATTTAACCCTATCTTAATCCCTCCCTTAATTGTCCCCGCCGAACGAGTTCGGAACGGGGACTATAAAATGAGCAGCGTCCGTCCGTCCGTTCGTCCGTCCGTCCGTCCGTGATAAAAATGTTAACCCATGTTGTATACGATTTATCTGGAGTTCCGTAAGGGCAACAATGATGTAACTTGGTGGAAAGAAGCGGGTTGATGAGTTTTTTTTTTTTTTTTTTTTTTGCAGCAGATGAAGCAGGCTGGCTCGGTATGTAACACGTGTCATTTCACATCTCTTAATTAGCAGAGTAGATGGTCTATGATATTGGGAGTCTAATGGTAAGGATATGTAAGTATTAAGACAGACAGTTGTAGGGACTGGGAAGGAAAAGAATAATGTTGTGTTGTGGCAGGAAATCCTTGGTAAGTTATAAATGTCATCTGTGTAGAAAATAACCCCTTGTAGTTTGTAGTCAGGTCAGTCCTTGCCTTAATTTTAGTCAGAAAATTTAAAATTTAATCCTATCTTAATCCCTCCCTTAATTCTCATTTAAAACAGTACTTTACCTCTTATTTGTGACTTTCTAAAATGCAAGCCCACAACTGAAGTTTTGGTATACAGGTTGATGTTGATTTTTAAGTTTTGTAAATGGTGGTGCAGAAGTGTAGGAAAGTAGTTTGAATAAAAATGTGGTTTCATATATATAATGATGGTTTCTTTTACTAGTGCAAAGATGAATAACCAGTACTGATGATTATGATGAGTTATCATTCATATCCTCTAAGAAGTTCTGAGCATTTCCATAAATGAGACCTTAAAGGTGCTTGTTCCGATATAGGTGTATCATGTTCTCTTCTTTATATGAGTGCCGGGCACTTGCATACACTCACCACCAAGTGTCGTGGGAAACAAACTTGCGGTTTTAATGGTAGAAGTGATGATACATATTGCAAGGCCTTATTCACAACTGTGCTAATTTTGATGGTTAACATTAGTTTTTGTCTCTATCTTAAAAAAAGAAATGGATTTAGATGCTGAAAATTCAGAATAACCAGAGCATCAATGATGCAGTCTTCCATCTGACATAAAAATTAATGATACTACTTCCAGGTAAGTTGGGGGGGGGGTCCCAAAGACAATCGGAACAAGCACCTTTATTAACTTGTGGAAGAACAGAATTAATTAACACAATTGCAAATAACTGATACCCAAAGTATGCTACTTTTGTTATTCCAGCGGGAAAATGAAAACGCCCTCTCAAAGCGACTTAGTGAAGTGAGCGAGGAGCTACGCAAAGCAGAATCCCGATCCCACTCACTAGCACATGATCTTGAGAAATCTAATGAAACCTTGAGGGCTATAACACAAGAAAGAGACAGCGTCACACAACAAATAGATGAATTCCACAGAAAGGAGTCTGGAAACAAAAGCACAATAGCAACATTGGAAGCTAAATTAAAGGTATAGTGTATGGGGCAACATATTAATTAAAATTTAAGTGCATAATCCTGTAGCCCTCTGTTTTCTATGACACACCCTGTCAGTCCTAAATGTAGAGCTCTAGCAATAATCAATCTGGACCATTGGTAAATATGGAACTTTTAAGACCTTTAACCTTGGGTGTACTGGAGATGAGTACTGCATAATAATGCCCTCACTCACTTAATCCTCTTATGCAAATTGCTGCACATGGATTTTCATTGTGTCCAGCTGTGTGGCCATGTTTGGGCAGTTACTACCACACAAACATGCCATGATAACACTTGCAGAGACAATGCCTAACTTTACACACAAGAAGCAAGATGTGGAAAGTTAGGCATTATATCTCTTATTTTTTTTTTTTTTTTTTTTGGTGGGGGGGGGGGGTCCCAAAGACAATTGGAACAAGCACCTTTATAAACTTGTGGAAGAACAGAATTAATTAACACAATTGCAAATAACTGATACCCGAAGTATGCTACTTTTGTTATTCCAGCGGGAAAATGAAAACGCCCTCTCAAAGCGACTTAGTGAAGTGAGCGAGGAGCTACGCAAAGCAGAATCTCGATCCCACTCACTAGCACATGATCTTGAGAAATCTAATGAAACCTTGAGGGCTATAACACAAGAAAGAGACAGCGTCACACAACAAATAGATGAATTCCACAGAAAGGAGTCTGGAAACAAAAGCACAATAGCAACATTGGAAGCTAAATTAAAGGTATAGTGTATGGGGCAACATATTACTGTACTGACCCTAGTATAGTCCTATTTTTAACCTGAAATTAGCTTGAATTTAGGGGTGGGATTATAATGGAATCTCCACCCTAACATGAAACACACAAGCATAAACATTTAAGTCTTTCAGATTTCAACTTATTCCAGATATTTCCAAGTGTCAAATGAAATGTGTACAAACACCTGTAGAATAACTGATGCATGAACCTAATTAATTTTGTAAAGAAAATCACAAGAAAATACTTCCAAAACAGTAATGATTATAACAACAATTGCCTGTAATCTATTGCCTTCCAGCAAAAAACTTATGGTGGGATTATAATAGGATTTTCTACTATTCTTTAGATTCTTTCAAAACGGGGGGTGGGATTATAATCGAGCATGGGACTATACTCGGGTCAGTACGGTAATTACAATTTAAGTGCATAATCCTGTAGCCCTCTGTTTTCTATGACACACCCTGTCAGTCCTAAATGTAGAGCTCTAGCAATAATCAATCTGGACCATTGGTAAATATGGAACTTTTAAGACCTTTAACCTTGGGTGTACTGGAGATGAGTACTGCATAATAATGCCCTCACTCACTTAATCCTCTTATGCAAATTGCTGCACATGGATTTTCATTGTGTCCAGCTGTGTGGCCATGTTTGGGCAGTTACTACCACACAAACATGCCATGATAACACTTGCAGAGACAATGCCTAACTTTACACACAAGAAGCA
>JAMKCH010017856.1:0-53800 GCA_023653785.1 Ophioderma brevispina
ATATTTCCTTTAAGGTGATTTTCAGTATTGTAGAAAAAAGGATAATTCTTAAAGATTATATAACCGTGTCTCTCTGGGACCTATTTCTTTACATTTTCAATGTTTAATAGAAAGGGCATACCTTGAAATACTTTTCTTTAAGGGATCTAATTTGCCCGTCAGATATTAATTTTTTTATGGCAGGTTTATGCCAAAAAATGGCTATTTTTCAATGGAAGAGCATTAATTACATCTAACAATTCTAACAAATAATTTTATATTTATAAACGCGACTCTCTGGGACTGAATTTAGGACATTTTCAATGCTTAATGCAGTGTATAGACATACCTTACCTTAGACATACCTTAAGGTTCGTTCATACTTCGCTGCACTGTGCAGTGCAGTGCCGATATATCGATCACTTGCTGCAGCAACTCAACGTAACCTGCTGCAGCTGCAGTTAAAAAAAATTAACTCGGTTGCAGTACCGCAATGCAGTATACTGGACAGAGACCGTAATTCGAGCACTGCAACTTACCGCAACGCACGTTGCAGTGTAGTATGAACGAACCTTTAGATGCCACACCTTCACCATCTTCAGTGGTGGGCGCTTGGACAGCACTTTCTGGTAGTTTATTCCAGCTATCCACCACTCGCTGACTGAAGAATTTTTTTCTTAAGTCGAGTCTTGATATGGATTTGGCCAACTTTTGTGAATGCCCGCGTGTGTGCTGATAAACTTTTCTTTGAAAGAGGTTCTCTGGATTTATCTTATCCATTTGGTTTATAATCCTTTTCCAGTGTTGTTAGATGAAGTCGGTGTAATCACTGCTCGTACGATAAATGTTGAAGACTTGGTATGATTTTTGTTGCTCTAGCTTGGACCTTCTCAAGCATTTTCTTGTCTTTTTCCAGATAATGGTTCCATGCTTGAATTGCATAATCGAGATGGGGACGAACCAGTGATTTTTATAATTTCAGGATGATTTCTTTATTTCTGAAGGCAAATTTTCTTTTGATCATCCCCAAGGCTCTATTTCCTTTCTTTGCGGCAGCTGCACATTGGGTTGAGACCTTCAATAAATTGTTGATTTGGATGCCCAAGTCTTTCTCCTCGACGGTTTCTTTTAATGTTGTGTTGCCCATTTGATAAGAATGATGACGATTGTGATATCCAAAGTGCATAACTCTACATTTATCTGCATTGTACTTCATTTGCCAGGTTTCTGCCAATTCATGTAAGTGGTCTATATCATCTTGCATGCATCTGATGTCTTCATTTGTTGACACTGGGTGAGCTAGTTTGGTGTCATCTGCAAATTTGCTTATTGTGGCTGTTGCGCTAATAGCAGTCTCCATATCGTTCATATATATAAGAAAACAGAGTGGTCCCAACACTGACCCCTGCACCCCTGAACTTGTTACTTTCTTCCACCCGGACTCTGCTCCTTGAGTGACTACCTTCTGTTTGCGGCCAGCCAGCCATGATTCGATCCAAGTTAGAATTTTACCTTCAATGCCATGTGATTTGATTTTTACTATCAGTCTTTGGTGTGGTACGGTGTCGAAGGCCTTTGCCAGGTCTAGATATATGACATCAACTGGTGTTCCACAATCTATGAGCTTTGTGATCACTTCCAGGTATTCTATGAGATTTTTAGTGCACGATTTTCCTTTCCTAAAACCATGTTGTGACTCGCGTATTAGACTAAACTTGTCAAGGTGCTCTGTAATTGTATCTCTAATAATAGTCCAGGCTACAGACCATGTGACCTTGTTATAAAATATATATAATGTTTTTCAACGGTTTCTAGACCAATTTTACCTGCTGAATCTGAATCCGATGGATGCCAGACGACGAACCTTGAGCATTTTCAAAGAAACGCAAAAAATCAAAATGGCCACCAAAACACTAAAAATTCATATGTTAATTACTGAAAAGTTGTAATTTTTTGGCCTGTCCAGTCAAAACACCATTGTGACCAATTAAAGTAAGATTCATTAACCGCCTAATTAATAGATTTAATATGGCCGCCAATACAACAAAGCATATGATATTTATTTACTTTTGACCGTAGAATGGTAACTTGGTATATATATCAATGATTTAGCAATCAATATATTAATAGAAACCATTAGGAATAGCTTTCAACAATTTGATAATCAATCAAATCAATAAACCATTCAAGATGGCTCCAAAATGGCAAAATTCATGACTACATATATCCAAGAGCTGCCATGTTTGTGTATATCACTATAACTCATTCAGAGCCATTTAAATATCATAACATAATCAAAGTGATTGATATCTGCAAGATGGAGTCCTAGATAGGCGTTCAATATGGCTGCAAATGTCAATCAGTAAAGGTCAGTAATTCATTCACGCTATAGGCTAAAGATATATATTTTGTGGTTTTTAGTTATATTATCACTTCCAAAAATCCCAGTAAGGCTATCTTAAGTGTCTTTGGGTCGTTATTCATCAAATATCCCAATATGGATGCCAATGGACGCCCAAAACCTGAAAAAAACAAAGAAACATACATCTCTAGACTATTGGTGATCGGATTTTTCGCCGCTTAATAAATGTCATTTCCAGCCATATTGGATACCCATCTTGGATGGCATCTTACATACATTGATTCCTCTGATTACCTAATGATGTGTACATTGATTTGATTGACTTACAGGGATATACACTAACATTGCAGTAGTAGGTTAGACACAGCTATCAATTATAGCTATCTTAGAGTATCGGAAGCCATCTTGGATCCTATAATGAAGGAATTTATAATCACATTTTTTAAAAAATATTTCTTATGTTTTTAATTAATTTCTTGACTGCTAAAACACCAGGATAGATACCAAATTACCAACCTGCAGTCAAAGGTAGTTCACGATCAGACACTTTATTGTATTGACGGCCATATTGAATTCATTGGTTACGTGGTTACAGAATCATATGTTAATTGGTCATAATGAACGTTTTAACGAGACGGGCTGAAAAAATACAACTTTTGAGTGAACAAGAGATGAATAGTTTGTGTTTTGGTGGCCATTTTGATTTTTGTGTTTCTACAAAAAATGCTCAAGGTCGCTCGTCTGGCATCCATCGGATTCAGAATCAGCACAAAAAACTGGCCTAGAAACCGTTGAAAAACATTATATATCTAATAAAACAAGGTTGATATTAGTTATCAATAAATCCGTAGCCTGGACTATAATGCTTTCTAATACTTTCCTTGCGACTGACGTCAGACTTATTGGGCGATAGTTGGTATTGGATCTTGAATCTTTTTGTAGATCGGTACGATGTGTGCAGATCTCCAGCGGTGCGAACATATCCTCTTGAAGAGACTTATTTGTAAATACAGGCGAGAGGCATGCAAAGTTCATCAGCACATGTTATGAGGATAGGGATGGAGGGATTCGTTGGTCCTGCTGCTTTGGAGGGGTCCAGTTTTTAATTTATCTTTGACAGCATTTGCAGTAAATGATTTCCATTCCTTTAGTTTCTCCTTATCCCGGTACTTGATATATGTCATCAGGAACTGGAACATTGGTTCTCTTCTGTGAACACAGACGAGAAGAATTCATTTAGTGCTTCTGCAGTAGTTGTCCTTGTGGTATTACACTGCCTGTGTCGGTTTTCAAGGGCCATACTGTGTCTTGACTTTTGTTGAGACCTACGTAGGTAGAAGCTTTTTGGTCATCCTTAATGTTTTTCTAATTTCTTTTCAAATTCTCTTAGCCCATCTCACTTCTGCTTAGCCTCTCCTGACACTTTTCAGTGTTCTTTTTCTGAAAACCTCTTCCAAGCTCTTTGGTTCATCCCATAGTTTTTGTGCTTTCTTGTGAGCCATAACGGTTTCTTGGTAGTAGATTGGTTCTTCATTGGGACAATTTTTGAATAAGGGTACTGTTAATTTCTCCTTGGTGTAACCCCAAGCTTCTTCAGTATTCTTGGTGTCCAATTGCTTTGTCCCAATTTATATGTTTCAGTTGGCTTAAATTTTGTCATAATTGGGCTGTCTGTAGCTCTCTTTTTGGTTGTAGCTTACTGGTTCAACGAGGTAATTTAAGTCCCATGCATGCAACATGGTGTGGTTCACTTGTACTTAAGCAAGATTAGGACATTTTTTGAAGAGCGCCCCCAATTTTTCAAACACAATTGAGATTTGTAACACCGTTGCATCGGTACCTGAGCTCGTTAATCATACCTCGTGAATGGTAAGGTCGAAAATGTCTGGTCTCACAAACGAGAATTTGTAATTAGAATAATTATTATCGGGATCCCGATAATTATTCAACCGCCTTCCAAGGTGAATAGCCGGGATAGGCGCCATGTACGTGATCTACGTCATCCATTAGTTGTTTTATTGGTTCAGGCAAATCAAGTTAGAGGTTATTTTCTCGAGGTGGCACTATTTCATCATGGACGGACATAAACGTAATATTTCCAGCTCTGCCGTTAAGTCCAATTCTGCGGATCCAAATTCTTATTACAAACTCGCTTATTTTATGATAAATACGCATTTTTTAGCATTCCGTTCGCAGGTGATTTCAGACAATCACGTCGTAAAATGTGCCAATTTTGAAAATTGGGGGCGCGGCTTTCAAAAAATGATGCCAGATGGCGTTAAATGAGCAATAAAATGTACTTCGTCAATCATATTAGGGGTTGAAGTGATAATTATAAGTCAAGTATTGACTCCTGTCTCGTAGGCTTCATAACATGATGGTTCACATAGGTGTCCCATACCAAAATCCAAAAGGCCTCAAGATAATCCGATTTCGCGAAATGTCTCCCAATTTATTCACGTAATGAAGTCACCAATGACCATATGTCTTATTCATCTTTGAGACTTGTTAGCACCGGTGTAGAGAATCAGTTTGATCAGTGTTGCCTATACATGCCCTATGCACTAAATCGCATCTCCCCTTCACATTGCATATCACACCAAAGGGCTTCTTATTACTAAGCTAGGGGACGGTCTCCCGCAACTGGTTAGACTTTATATTTCTTTAGAATACATTAGGATACCTCCATGAGTCTTGTTGTTTCTGTCCAACCTTGTTATCTGATACCCTGGAATTTGCAATTCAGCGTTTAATATATCACTATGGAGTCACGTTCCAACAACCCCTACGAGGTCTGGCTGCTCCTGGTCAATATAGCATTGCATGTCATCCTCTTGTTGACAATACTTGTGCATTATAGAATGTACATTTAAGTTTCTTTCTTATTCCATCTTCTTGCTTGTGTTTGATTGTTCAAACTTAGAGTTTTACTCATGTTTTTATGTTACTCCAATCCGTGTCATTTTCATTTAATTTACCGTCTTCCCAGGTTGGTTACTCTTCCAGCCGTTTGTTTGAAACAATGCTGCAGTATTCCTTTTTGGCTGTAAGATCTCTTCATGGTGCCCTTTACATTGAAGATTGGGTACATATAGCTGATAAGAGGAGTAGAGTACAATTGGTGCTGTGTATCTTTACACGTATTATTACAGTTGAAATTGTATATTCTCTAGTGACTGCTGTCCTGTGGAGGAGGTGGTTACAATTTTCCCTCTCAATATTTTTAAGTTTTTTAAACCATTTTCCTTACGAACAAAGTCTAAGTTATGCCGGGAGATCAGCTTCTCTTTTTCTCGGTTCATATGTTAAATCTGACTTTAGATAAACTCCTTGATTACCCTCCTCATTGTTTAGTTCTTTTGCACTTGCAAGAGCTTTATGTTTTGCTTTTTTGTTTTCATTTTGCACTTTTTGAAAGGTTTGCTTTAGCGGTGGGGAATAATCTTGCTTTGTCGAATATCGTACGATTTACATTGACCAGCTTGTTGTGAACGAGGTCTTCACTGATGTTGTTACCGCATGTGACATATATCAAAATACCAAATTGTACATGAGATGTTGTCGTAATTGCGATATGGTTTAATATCTATGCTGAGAAATGAAGGAAAATTTGGTGAAGAAATTAGGCAGATTGATAGATTTTGGAAGCTGATCATTTTCACCCCGTTCAGTTCCATCATTTTGTTGAATATTAATTCAATTACTTATATATCGATTATTAATTTTAAGTACTGTAAACATTCAAAAAGTATTTTCTAAGCTGGAAAAAATGAAGGGACAAGTCTTCAATGTTCAATGGTGGAAATCAATCTTGAAGGAAGACTTCATTGACAATGATTGAAAACTAAGGGACAACAGACATAATTATAATACTTGTGGACTGGGCATATCAAAGTGTCTTAGAACAGTGTTATTTTGCAATCTTGATTAAGTAAAAAAAAGTATTATCCAAAATTACAATTACTAATCTGTTTCCAAATCTGGTTTAAAACATGTCATTGGCCAATGGAAGTTCCATCTGATCAAATTGATTTGTGCAATAATTTTATGCAGAGAAACTCTTTCAAAATCTGTTTCAAATTTGATCGTTAAAAGTTTCTCTGATCAATATCATTTTGTACAATATTTTTGTGCTAACAATGTTGAAGCAAAAACGCAAAAGGCTTTATATTGTTATTGTCTTTGAGAAGACTGTTTTGTTATTATTTTAACATGCCAGTGCCACAATAAACCACTTTTAGGAAGAATATCATTGACGATGATAGTGAGGTATCTATTTCGTTACGCAAATGTGGTTTACTCTGTGAAACTCCCACCTGGGATGGGAGAAAAATGGGTTTTTTTTTTTTTTCTCCGATCTGCTTCCCTTTCTTAGCAGATGCTATCATTTTCAGACTGATTGTAGTCAAAAACATGAGTATTACGATTAGGTCAGAAAGCACGATTGAAAGATCATGTCGAGTTGAGGGTCAGCAGTATTCCATGGGCATTTTTATACACCCTATAGAAAGAGCATACCTTGATATAATTTTCTCTAAGGGACTAATTGTCCGTAAGATATTGAAATTGTATGACGGTTTATGCAAAAACACTAAAGATGGCCATGTTCCTCGCATTTAAAAGCTGGAAAGCGTTTATATCGTAACATGCTCAAAAAGGCGATCGATCGAACGGTGATTTTATGAAGTGAAACACTGAAATTTCAAATTGGTTCTTATCAAATTTGCATAAGAAAATGGTTTTTGGAAAGTGTGAATGTTGCAGGTGTCCGCGTGATGCGGGGCCCCGCCCTGGGAGGGGGCCCACCAAAACCTGCGCGCTGATATGAACTCTTTCATGAACACTTTATGCGATTAATTCAACAAAAACCCAACCCATTTCAACCTAGATTTTGAGACCGTTGATCATACCCTAGAATTATATATTAACCCATGTTGTAAAAAGCTTGTAAGTTTCCAAATTGTTGTCTACAACAAATTTGCCATAAAGAAAATGTGTTTTGGGAAAGTTGAACACATTGGGTTCTGCGCTTCGAGCGGACGCGGGACATCCCCTCTCATACCTACCCTTGGCGCTTAATATACATGATACTCTCTTTGAACACTGTACATGTACGTTAATGCAAAACAAAACTATCAGCTTAATATACATGAACTCACTTTGAAACTTTACATGTAGTTAATTCAAAAAAAACTATCACCTATATTTTTTTTGTTTTTCAATTAACGGGTTTATCATACCTGTAAACATTATAAGGTAGAACAATAAACAATTCAAAATGGTGTATGAAAACGTATCATGCAGGGTTCCGCGCTTGGCGCGGGAGCGTCGAAGAACACCCCACACCGCAAAAACAAAACATTTTTGGGCTCGCTGTGCTCGCCCAAGTATAATATGATTGTCCTGAAAGAACTATTTCCAGCGCATTTAGAAAATGAGTTATATGAACTGCCCCCATCAATACATTTTGAAAAAGCTTGATTGCCACGATAAAAATGCAGAGCTTCCGCGCTTCGCGGGGGGGGAGGGGGGGGTGGGGTACACACCCTCCCGCAGCCGCCCCTGCTACGCAGCCCTTCTAGCACAAGCACATCTTATCTTGGTCACCACCCCCCCCCCCCCTCTAGCCATGGCTGGATCCGCCGCCCCTCCATTAACCATATAAACCTAGGTGATTGAATGACTCGGATGCTGATGGCCTTAGCCGGACCATTAGGTAAAATACATTCCTGTATCGATGGCGAAGCGGAGTTGAACCAAAACCATATACACATAGTTTGAGTAGATGATCGGCTAAGCGTAGGCTTAAAGCCCATACTCTTATAGTGTAAAATACTCCCGTATTGGATGGTGTTAGGCCGAGCTATAGCCATAACCATATAAAAAAAATTATGGAAGTGTGAAATGAGCATAGGCGTAGCTGTACTCATAGTACGATAAGTGGTGTAATAATATTAACCCTATAAACATAGATTGAGTGTTGACTCAAAGAGCATAGCCGTAGCTTACATGGCGTAAAATAATGGCGTATGGTGGTGTTATCATAGTTTTGTACCATGAATAATAACTACGGGTAGGGTGAATGAGCGTAGGCGTATCCCTACTCGATAGTGTAACAAATGGCGTATTGATGGTGTTAGTGGAGCGTACCATAAACCATATCCATTTAGCAAATAACTAATGAAGGGTGAAATGAGCGTAGGTGTAGCCGTACTAATATAGTGTAAAATAATGGTCAATACTTGATGGTGTTAGCGGAGTTGTACCATAACCATATACCATTCCGCAAATAACTAGAGGGTGAGATGACGTAGGCGTACCTTACCTCATATAGTTTAAAGTATGGCGTATTGATGGTGTTGGGGGCGCCAGTAACATAACCATATACATTTACACATACTATTGAATGGTGGATGAGGCGTAGGCGTAGCTGTCCTCATATTGTGTAAAACATGGCGTATTGATGGTGTTGGCGGAGGCCCTGTACCATAACCATATACATTTAGAAAATGACTGTGGAAGGGTGAGATGAGCGTCGTCGTAGGCCGTCCTCATATAGTGGCCATATATTGCTTACTGATGGTGTTAGCGGAGCGGTACCATAAAACCATTTTCGCAAATAACTATGGAAGGGGAGAGATGAGCGTAGTCGATAGCATACTCATATATTGTACAACTGGCGTACTTGATGGTGTTGGCGGGGCCGTACCATACCATATAACAGGGGTGAAATGAGCGTAGGCGTAGCCACACTCATATAATGTGAGAAAATTGTGTATAGATGGTGTTACGATGCTGTACCATGTACCATTAAAACAAATCAGGAAGAGAACAGGAGAGATCCTTGACTTGCTTGCATACTAGTCAAATTGGGGATCCTTCCCTTGTTACCCTTAGTTCATCACCAAATAGACTTTTCACCCTGTGAATTGATATAGAATAATGAGGGCGCAACTACAACCAACGCCACCGCAGTAGCGAACTTGTGGACATATGCGCGCTCATGCTTGTGGCAGAGGGCGCGCGTGTAACATGAGATTATTACGTCACCCGGATAAACAACGCTGAACAATTTGCTGTTTAGGATGACTAACAAAAGTATAGTAAGTTGTAGCACCATGTAGAAAACCTGTATCGCTTGCTGTGAGTAGAGCAGTGAGTGGAACAAACACAACATTCCCTACAATGCACAGCCGGGACATGAACAGTTAGGCGACGTTATCAGACCACCCATTTCCATGTTCCCGGAGTAAGACCTTAAGTCCATCTGGGCTTTTCTTTAAGCCCCGCCCCTTCAGGAAGGTCTAGCCTTGTTAGTAAGTAATCTGGAGAAACCATAGGTCAGGTAAAGGTCATGCTGCTAAGGCTAGAGCCAAAGCCTAGGCCTAGGCTATGCATGCTAGGACTAGGGTAGGGAGCAGAAATTTGGCAGACATGAGACAGCAGCAAGCACCTGCCTGACTGAGCATCCCCAGCAGCTTAGTGAGAAAATAACATCCAAAGATCCAAAAGTAAAACAAAGCGCTAGCAAGATTGCCCCTTTGCAAGCATTTCCTCTTTGTATGGTCACAAGCTGAGACATGTGCAACCTAAGCCAACAAGCCAACTGAGGGCGCCAACCATGACGGTGCCAGACTGGGGAGCCAAGACAGAGTATGATATCCAGATAATGTCAACAGAGTAGGATTCCGATAGAGTGGCACTATTATCAGATAGAGTGGCACTGGAACTCCATTGCTTGTAACATCAAACCAGTTAGGAAACCTACCCTTTTCCCAATAAAAATAAAAACCAAAAACATAAAATAGCTAAATGTTAATTTACGGAAATATTTCAAAAATTTCTGGCAGCAATATTTCCCGGACTGTTTTTTTTTTGGTTTCCGTAATTTTAAATTACGGGAAAAATTCTGTTTAAAATACATATTTTTTCCATAATATAAGACAAATTTCTGTGTAAAATTACTGTCAAAGTTCCGTTCATTTGACAGAACTTTGTGTAAATTTACCCTAAAGACTGGAAATACTGGGCCTGCCCAATAAATTTCCTTAAATTTACGGACTTTTTTACATGCACTTCTAAGAGTTTCGCACTTGCCACTAATAATCATTATAAGTGACCGTTTGAAAAAGTTCTTCTAATTCATCGTTTCCCGTTTCTTCACTTATTTATTATATGTTTGCACATGAAATGTGGGCCAATATACTTTTTATTGTTTGAAATACATGCCCCTGGTTGTGTATTGCGGAGCGGTTAAGGATTAATCGAATGATATTGCCATCTAGGCCTTAGTAACGTCAAACTCGCGTCAACACAAAGGGAAGTTTGTTTCTTTTAATAGACTCACGTGTGTCGTTTGTATCATGGCTGTTTTAATGCTTTTTTTTGGCTCTTTTTTTTTGGTGTTTTTTTTAGTGTTATTTTTAACACTTTGTGGACACACTACCGTGTGTCTTAATTCTGGAAATGAATCTATACTTATTAGTTACTATTCCAAAAAGAAACCAATGGTTATAGGTTGCCGAATTCCGGAAAACCTTTACACCACCTTCTTTCCACAAGTAGTCCTACAAAATTGATGATAAAACCAGATGGATTAACTCTAAAACGGCCATAACCCACAATGTTAAAAAAATGTCCGTAAAATTTACGGAAATTTCTTGGCAGCCGAATTTCCAGTCATTTTTAAGGGTAAATTTACAGAAATTTCTGTCAAGACGGAACTTTGACAGTAATTTTACAGAAATTTTGTCTCATATTATGGAAAAAATATGTATTTTAACAGAATGTTTCCGTAATGTGTAAATTCGGACCAAAAAAAAAAATCCGGAAATATTGCTAGCCAGAACATTTTTGAAATATTTCGAAATTCACATGTTTAGCTATTTTTAATGTTTTTATGTTTTTTATTTTTATCTGTTTTCTAAACAGATTTTTCCGTATTACGACGGAAAATCTGTTTTCTTCATTTAAGGTAGAATTTTTTCACAGTGCATGCAGTTGCCCCTAATTTTAAATACTAGTTTGAGGGTCAGCGAATAGACGCTATTAACGGAACGTTGTTGGTAAGCAAAGTTGTTAGGGGCCTGGTATCTTGAAATAATCGGACCTGACTGTTACACATTGGACAAATTGATCTGTTTGGAATGTAATATATCAGTTAACATTGGTTTTACGTTCTGAGTCGGGCACGTGACCGGAAGTTTGCTCTGGCAGGCAAACATTAGCGGATCACGGTATCCGCTGTATAGTGGATCTGTTTGAGTTCAGTTTATTATCGTCATAACAAGCTTTGAATTTCACCATAAATATTGTTCGTTACTCTCTGCTGCATATCAAAACAATTCCAGACCTTGTTTTTTATTAGGTCGGTTGCGCTAATCGAATGACTCAAAAGGCGAAAATCGGACTGCATTTTACCCGATTTCTCATTATAGCTCAAAAAGCAGTTGGATCAAATTCACAAAAAGTATATACATTTTTATGAAGAGCAGATTATAGGGATTGTAAATCTGCAAATTTGAAGGAGGTATCAGGGATGTACTAACAAATATTACAGGGTGATAAGACAAAAAAGTACATAAACAAAATATCCTTTTTAACCACTGCCATTATTTCCAGACATTATGAAATGCATGTACTAATTGAAATCCCTTTCCCTGTGTTATTTGTAGCCACATTAGAATAGGCATGTGTGCTATTACGGGTGCAAAAAAGTGAATAAATTATTAAAACAAATGTTGTTAATTTTAATCATGACCAAAGTGGTAGCAGACGTGAGCTTATAGGTGATGAACAAGAAAAAATAGGAAACACAAAAAGGCAGAAGTATGCAGGCTCAATGCTGAATGCAGGTACTTGAAGGATATGAGCAACGAAACACGTCACTGGAGGAGAGAGTGAGAGGACTTAGTTCTACGAGGAGATCATCAGTTGGAAGCTACAGTACTTTTTTATAATATTATTTTGATTGGAACTGGATCTTCTCTTCAACTTCCATTCAGGACAAGATGATTTGTGAGTAGGGACCCGGGGTGACCCTCTCACTGTTAAAAAAATTTCCCGTTTAAATTACGGAAATTTCTGGCCAGCCGTATTCCAGTCATATAGGGTAAATTTACAGGAATTTCTGTCAATTACGGGAATTTTACAGTAATTTTACAGAAATTTGTCTCATATTACGGAAAAAAATGGTATTTTAACAGCATTTTTTCCGTAATTTAAAATAGGAACCAAACAAAAATTCGGGAATTTTGCTGCCAGACATTTTTGAAATATTCGTAAATTAAATTTTTTGTTTTTGTTTTTATTCTTATTGTTTTTCTAAAACAGATTTTCCGTAAATTTACGGAAAATCTGTTTTCTTTAATTTACGGAAATTTTTAACAGATGTACTTAGGCCTACATTTTGATATTATTTTCCGTGTTCAATACCCCAAGCTATGGTATAGTAGGTCTGTCTTGCCTTGGGTAGGCCTATCACTATCATGCTAGCAAAGTAGGAAAGTTAGGGACGCTAAATAATAGAAAATAAATGTCACGGGATGTAGTTTTGACCAATCAGTGAAACAAAGGACTATGTATCGGTATATAAAACAAATATTGACTGGTCTTATATCGGGTGATGAATTGCAGATTATCGCTCCCTCGTTGGCCTAGCATACTGGCCTACTAATCTATGTAGGCCTAGAATACCTGGCCTCTAATATGTAGGTCTAGCATAATATGTAGGCATTAGGCTTACTATGTAGGCCTAGCATACGATGTAGGCCTAGCATACCATGGCGATAAAACTACGCCTCGGGTGATAGTTATTTTAGTCCAGGTATGCTAGGCCAATGAGGGAGCGATAATATCCCATAATCACCCTAATGACCAGTCAATAGTGTTAATATTTAAGGGACATCGATTTGAGCAGTAAATAATTCTGTGGAAGTAAAACAAGTTCTAAACCTGTTACTGTCATGTTACCTACCCAGCGGTAGCTGTGTGTGCAGTTTGCGGTAAGAATCTGTCCAGCCCTTTGGAGACACACCGGCCCAGGTCATCCTTCACTGCACTCTTGTCAAGACTCTCTTGTCATTTGATTTCTGCCCCGCTGTTAACCAGGCAGGATTGATACAAAACTGGGAGTTAGAAACTAAAAGAAAACCATTCTTCACATAACCGATACAAAAGTAATATATATAAGCATCAAGGGATTCTGTATGCTTTTAGAGACTCGTGCGTGAATGGGCTTGGTGTGTGGATGAGGTTAGATACATGTCGCCTCTAGTGCACGATGGCAATCTTGTTTGTTATCTTACAACACAGTAGAATATTACAATCATAAAGGATAGGGGTTAATTGTTCCTCAGATTATGTTTTCAGTCGCTCCAAGTACTCACTGCGATTGTTTTCAGAGAAATCTTTCAACATATTAACAAATCCACGTTCCATCTTCACCGATTAATATCTCGAAGCTGAAAAATAGTTCGCGAAAAATTCCGCCACAGATAGATGCTGAGATTACACGCCTATCAAGCCATGCACTGTTTACTATGCTGGGACGGCTGTGACCTTCGACATGTTTTGCCTGCCAGGCTGCGCGCGCCTAGTATTTACAATTGATGCTGACGTCAGATGTAAACTGGTCTATACTAAGGGCCATAATAAATCGCAGGAATAGCTTTGCAGGCAACAAAAGATAGAAGTGACATAGGATGATTCGTATATCTCGATCATGTCGAACGTTTGATATCGAATACTTTTTGTGTTGTCAAAACTTTCACCTAAGATAAAAGCATAAACCGGTGTGGACAGAGTTTAGTGTGGTCCCTGGGGGTTTTGACCCGGAAAAAAATTTTATTGAGCTGATTTTGCACCAGATAAGCAGAATGCATCATACAACAACATATCCAAAATCCCCATAAATCCCCCTTGGGGAAAATTTTTTATCCAAGATGGCCGCCAAATTAGCTATATTTCAGCTTTTAAAGTAGATGTTGATGATTTTAGTGTTTTGGAATATGTTTTGGGGGTCAAAGAATCCAATTATGTACAAATCTAAATCACTGATGACTTCCTTCACGCCAAAATCCAAAATGGCCGCCATTTTATATAATTAGCTATATTTCATATTTTTGAATATGTTTTGAGGTTCAAAGAATTCAGTTTTTGTTAAATCTAAATCATTGATGTTTTCCTTAACTCAAAAGTCCAAAATGGCCACCAAAATGGCTGCCAACTTGCTGTCATTACATATATTTATCTTCTCACTGACATATACTTTCCTTTGCAGTCTCCTGCAAGGAAGCTCGATCAAACTGTCGCATATATAGGAGGGTTGTTTCAAAGCAATAATCCCGAAAAGGGATTGTTCTAATTACCAAATAGTAGTAATTTTAGTTCATCTTTAGTCTATTCGAAAGAATGACTTGGGTGTTATGTTATTTGAACTTAATCAGAATGCAATTTCCCAAAACTGCACAATGAGAACCAGTACGCCGCTCAATATAATACACATTCGAAAGAATGGTCTTAAAAGTTTAGTATAATGCAGTTTTCGTATACTGTTCACATAAACGCATGATTAATTATAGGCCTACACGTACGTCTTGCCAGAAATGGTCATACAAACAATAGGCCATATATATTTCTATTTTTACAACCAAGTACCAGAAATGGAAACTGTAGTGTGAAAGAAATATATAAAAGATGAATCCCAGAAACTGGGAGAAATAACATTTGGGTGTGAAAACACCTCAAGAGGACTTCTTATTACATAATTCAGGTTCCGTCTTTTGTATCCGTCCCTTTTACAAAATTTCTCTTTATTTATTTATATCTATTTATTTATTCACTTATTTATATTTATTCATTTATAATTATTTAGTCATTTTTGTTATTCGCTTATATTTATATTTATTTAGATATAATTTATTTGTTTGTTTCTTTATTCCTCTTTTTCTTTGTTCTGAAGTTCAGATAAAGCAAATTATGTGTAATTGCGGCCATTTTGAATTTCAACATAAGGAAAACATGGATAATTTAGATTTAGACTAAAGTCATCAACACATCTACTTGAGAAGCCAAGATATCGCTAATTATATGCAATTTCAGCTATTTTGGCGACCATCTTGGATAATTTTTTTCCCCAAATGGGATTCATGGGGATTTTGGATATGTTGTTATATGATGTATTCTGCATGTCTGGTGAAAAAATCAGCTCAATAACAATTTTTTCCACGAAGTATGACGTATTTCTTCTTCAGGGACTATACTAGTTAGTTCCATAGACAATAACGGAATAAAGCCCCCGGGGGGCACTTGTATTCATATGATGCATGAACATGGGCTTACAAAATGCACCCTAAGCAAGTATTTCCACCAGGGATCCTATAAATCGGGATAGGACACTCGATCAACGAAGTGAAGGCATACTGCATGAAATATGTTACTTATGGATCGCCGGTCGTACGTGGCGCTACGCCATTCCCGGTTGCGTCATACTGCATTAATAATTAGGTGACTTATCGAAAATGGTGGCCCTATTATTACTACGCCTGCGAATCGTCTATGGGCATTTGTACACAGTGTCACCCGCCTGTTTCCACCAGCTAAAACGCATACCCTAAACAAGTATTTTTGTCTGTTTTTGCTACACTAAATAAGTATTTTTTGTCAGTTTTTTCTACCCTAAACAAATAAGCAATGCATTGTGTCGTTAATATACCATTTTATTATCTTGCTTTGCTTTACAATATTTTTTATCTTTTTGATCTCTGCTTAATTTGAGTATTACAAATATTTTTACAATATTTTTTATCTTTTTGATCTCTGCTTAATTTGAGTATTACATACCCTAAACACGTACATCACAATTTCGGGGCTATAAAGGAAAAACATACTCTTTTTTCCACATTTTGCTGTTTTTGACACCCTATTCAATGTACGCTCGTACATCGCCTGTTGAAAAAAAGAGACCCTTTTTACGCGTTGTCTTGTTCACGCATCATATCCACCTTTGAATACAAGCCCCCCCCCCCAAATAAAGCGTGAAAGTAGTGTTAAGTACAGAGTCGAGTGTCCTATACTTTACTGTACATAGACGCTGTAACGGAACTGACAGTCCCTCATGAAAGAGTGTCCTAGACATAAACGGATACGGAATAAACCGCGATCTTGTAGACGAGGCTAAAGAGTATAGTGCTGAAACAAATGATGCGAGCAGTATACAATGGAGAACACGATAGGTAGAGGGACTATATCACAGGGACCCTGTAATCAGTGTGCAAATTCCTTCGAAAATTTTGTATAGCAGTTTTTGACAATTTTATCACAAATGAGATGCTTTTATATATTTTGCATTGTAAAAAATGCTATAAAAGCCAAAATTTGTGTAGCAGTTACTTCAAAATGGGTAGCATTTTGCTACGCAAAACAGGGGAATTTGCACACTGCCTGTAATTCATGACACATCGATAACCGCTGTAGCAAATTTTTTACCAAATATCCGCGCATGCGTCAGATTTATATAGATTGATGGTGACAATTCATGCTTTACCGAATAAACCACATGAAGCGTGAAGAATACTAGATTTCTCTCTAATCATAGTTCATATACCCTTCCCTCTGAATATTCACGATTTCCAAGACATCCTAAGGATTGCATCATATCGATATATAATTTGACGGGATTTCTCAAACATACATCATCCCTATACATCATCTCTACAGACTATCTCTATTTTCATTCTTTTTATGATAAATTGTCAAAAGTTACACTTTCGAGGAATGTAGGGACCCTCAAGGAAATAAATAAAAAAAAAAAAAAAAAAAACACTCGATCAACGAAGTGAAGGCATACTGCATGAAATATGTTACTTATGGATCGCCGGTCGTACGTGGCGCTACGCCATTCCCGGTTGCGTCATACTGCATTAATAATTAGGTGACTTATCGAAAATGGTGGCCCTATTATTACTACGCCTGCGAATCGTCTATGGGCATTTGTACACAGTGTCACCCGCCTGTTTCCACCAGCTAAAACGCATACCCTAAACAAGTATTTTTGTCTGTTTTTGCTACACTAAATAAGTATTTTTTGTCAGTTTTTTCTACCCTAAACAAATAAGCAATGCATTGTGTCGTTAATATACCATTTTATTATCTTGCTTTGCTTTACAATATTTTTTATCTTTTTGATCTCTGCTTAATTTGAGTATTACAAATATTTTTACAATATTTTTTTATCTTTTTGATCTCTGCTTAATTTGAGTATTACATACCCTAAACACGTACATCACAATTTCGGGGTTATAAAGAAAAAAACATACTCTTTTTTCCACATTTTGCTGTTTTTGACACCCTATTCAATGTACGCTCGTACATCGCCTGTTGAAAAAAAGAGACCCTTTTTACGCGTTGTCTCATGAAAGAGTGTCCTAGACATATACGGATACGGAATAAACCGCGATCTTGTAGACGAGGCTAAAGAGTATAGTGCTGAAATAAATGATGCGAGCAGTATACAATGGAGAACACGATAGGTAGAGGGACTATATCACAGGGACCCTGTAATCAGTGTGCAAATTCCTTCGAAAATTTTGTATAGCAGTTTTTGACAATTTTATCACAAATGAGATGCTTTTATATATTTTGCATTGTAAAAAATGCTATAAAAGCCAAAATTTGTGTAGCAGTTACTTCAAAATGGGTAGCATTTTGCTACGCAAAACAGGGGAATTTGCACACTGCCTGTAATTCATGACACATCGATAACCGCTGTAGCAAATTTTTTACCAAATATCCGCGCATGCGTCAGATTTATATAGATTGATGGTGACAATTCATGCTTTACCGAATAAACCACATGAAGCGTGAAGAATACTAGATTTCTCTCTAATCATAGTTCATATACCCTTCCCTCTGAATATTCACGATTTCCAAGACATCCTAAGGATTGCATCATATCGATATATAATTTGACGGGATTTCTCAAACATACATCATCCCTATACATCATCTCTACAGACTATCTCTATTTTCATTCTTTTTATGATAAATTGTCAAAAGTTACACTTTCGAGGAATGTAGGGACCCTCAAGGAAATAAATCGGTTACATTGCATTTGTTATAGACTGGTTCCATTTTTCAAAAAGCAACTTGTCGAAGGCATTTTTGAGTAAAAGCAATTGAAACAGTGTTTCTATATGGAAATTTTACGCTGATTCCAAATCTTCCGGTCCCCAAAGCTAATTGTTAGGGGAAGTGTGCCTAATTTGCATAAATTCAAAATGGTCGCCATTTTAACATTTTTTGTACATAACTCAAGATTTAAGGCTTGTAAAGACTTCATTCTTGTGTCTATACATGTGTTTTCAGGGTCAGAGAACACAACTAGACACCATCAGTTAAGGTATTATGCCATATATTGACAATTAATTTGCATAAATTTAAAACGGCGTCCATTTTGAATTTTTATGCAAATTAACTGTCAACATGACCTAATGCTATAAGGTCATGCACCATGAGTTGGGAGCAAAGTGTGTTACATGCTTGAAACTACCAAATATTACACGTTTTCACACTTAAATGAGAGTAAGTCATCATTTGTTTTTGAGATAGCTATAAAACTATATATTGTTGTAAAGCTACAAATGTAAGGAAGACAAATATGTAACTTGTATGTGCATATACAGGGTGCCACAAGTGTCATATAAGGTGGAAAAGTGAAATTTTGATGTAAAAAGTACTAAATTTTGTGGCAGTCTAATTTGTTACCTTCAATTAACATCATAGCTTAAACTGTTGTATGAGTCAAATGAATGCCACATAAATAACAAACAAAATGAGATGTTATTTATCTTAATACATGGCAGGGTTACAAAGATATAAAACCAAAAAAAATGCAAAAGCCCCGAATATCAAAAATCCCTAGACTTTAACACATGCCTCATCCCTAGGCACCTCATCCATAGGCACCACCCTCTCTGAAACCGACTGACTTAAAATTACGACAACTCAAAAAGTAAAGATAGCACAAAATCTGCTACCATATCAAAGCTAGATAAATTCCCTTTAAAATGAAATATAAATCAGCTGAATACCTAGCTTGGTTCTTATGATACAATAAAAAATGTTTAAAAATATTTGTGAAAAGGTAACGCCACCCTCATTTTGTATACCCAAACTCATGGCGCATGACCATAACTAATGATCTAATTTAATTTCTTGACCCTGAAAACTTAATGTATAGACACAAGAATGAAGTACAAGCCTTTAATCTTGAGTTATGTACAAAAATGTCAAAATGGCAGCCCATTTTGAATTTTATGCAAATTAACTGTTAAGTTGAACCAATGCAATAACTAATGATCTAATTGTATTCCTTAACCCTGAAAACATTTGTATAGACATAAGAATGAAGTCATTACAAGCCTTAAATCTTAAGTTATGTACAAACAAACGTTAAAATGGCGGCCATTTTGAATTATGCTAATTAGGCACAAAATTCAGCTTGGGGACCAGAAAATTTGGAATTAGCATAAAATTTTCATCTGAAAACACTAACCCAATTGCTTTTACTCAAAAATGTCTTCGTCATGTTGAAGGAAGCACTTTTTGAGAAATGGAACCAGTCTATAAACAATTTAATATAAACTCTTCTAAATAATTTTAAATATGTCACCTATCGGTGGACTAAAAAAGGGAAAAATGGTATTCCTTATTTCCTCAGCATGTAACTGGTTTTATGGTTCATATTCCCTCTTGATAATAAAGTCATGCATTTAATGATTTTAGGAACAACTCAATATAGTGTTTTTAGGACTGGTGGGCCTATGATTCATGATTCTTGAAAAATCTATGACGATGCGAAACTGCATTAAGGTCAAGTTGTTGAAATACATTCGCGCTCGTTTCTCTGGTATCCACATAAGCACAGTCCTCTGTGGTAATTCTCACACCTAGATAGCGAGAGGTCCGGTTCGAGACCGTGTATTTTTCGTCTTTATTTAATTCTGTGCTCGACAGTTTCTCCGAGCTTCTATATAACAATTTTACATTGAATAGATGTTCCTCATGGATACCCTTTTAAACCTTATGGGTGGTATAATTCTGTAATAACCATCAGGACTTAAAATTTTATAATAATACTATAAATAATGATAATATATGTTTAAAGTTCTTAACACAACGATGAAATTGGTTTCTAGTGCCTCGTAACACTTAATTAACCTTTCAAATGAATTGATTCCATAAAGAATGCTGCGCTATCTCCGTATTTATCTGAATGTTCTAGGTTTATTTACATTGTATTTGTACGTTCCGTCTTTGATTACGGGCCCGATATACGTGTTTGTTGGGCGTACATATAAATTTATCTCAGGGCTATATAGGGTGTTAAACATCTTGTAAAGTCACGGTTGTATAATTTTGAAATGATGCACTGAAGTTGTCGTCAGAATACTTCAGTCAGCTCTGAAGTGCTCTTTCTTTTCTTTTTTTTCCAAAATAGCCAGAATGGGGGGGGGGGGTATGGCAAACTCTGCAAACCCAACCGCACGTTCTTTGTATCTCCCAGGTTTTACCCAAATTGACTTAACAAAAACATGTTAAACGGGTCTATTTTAACAATTAAAGCAATAACAGAACGTCGTTTTGAAGAGCGCCCCAAATTTTCCAAATAGTTGAGATTTTTTGCACAATTGCATTGGTAATTGGCTAGTAAACTATACCTGTGAATGGTACAGTTCAAAATTCTTTGTGTCGCAAAGATCTATAATTTTGAAAATTGGGATGCTCTTCAAAATATATGCCATATTGCTTTAAAAACACTTGTTTATAGGATACATTTTAGAAAGGCATACAATATCCACCTTGTTGGAAAGCAAGCCCCCCCCCCCACACACACACAAATGTTTGAGCTATTTTACAAATACAATGCAATACTGGCCTATTTAAGATCAAATTGTTATCTCTTCGTGGCTCCTATACGTATACCACATTAACTTTACAATGCCATTGTCAATTTGTCATGATATGTATCTGCGATCAGCCAAAAATAAATCGGGACAAATGTAACTTAGCATTTCCATCTCGAGATACTTCATCTTGAATGTTGCATTTTAAAGCCTGCAGAATCAATAATGAAATTGGCATTACTTGTTTCATCTTTCAATATTTAATGCAAATTGATATAGAAAATGAATAGCGACCATGTTTTATATAGATTTAGAGATGTATTATTTATTGAATTGTAGATGCTACAGTAAAAATATATTCTTGTTTTATATTTGATAAACATATCGCTGCAGTTTCCTTTATTAATTAAACAAATGTGATATATTCCCACATTAAGCATGTAAAGTATCATCTGCCTGTGTAAGTATCATCTGCCTGTTAAGGGTATTTGCAGTTAAAGGGGTTATGCGGTAAAAGACAATGTTTACACATCCATCTATTCGCTGGGATTTACTATAATGCAAATGATTGAAAAAATAACCGCAGGCCTCACTTACCCAAGATTGAAAATTTCAATCTTTAATAAGAAATGGAATTACAACGAAAACTTTTCAATTCCGTAATGAAAATGTTATTTTAGTATATACATCAGACTTATCTTTTTTTAATTGTTGCGAACAATTTTGACTGAAATATTCTTTAAAGGGTGTGAAGTTCCTCTTGCTTTTAGAGTGAAAAAAGATTTAACTTCCAAGCGGGCCTTGTTGTGACTATTTAAGAGTAAAATTCACTCTTTTGCATTTTGCTTTTGTTTTTGGATTCCTCCGATCATTTTCTTTCTAGAAACTTTACTTTTAAAATGCCCTTCAACAATATTATTAAGTTAAGCAGTATACAAAAGACACGCAACACATTTCTTTCTGATCATGTGGTCCAGTGGATATAACTGCCGACTCATGATCCAAAGGTCGTGGGTTCGAGCCCCGTTGCGGCCAATGTGTTTTGCATTTGGGCAAGGCACTTTATCTCACTTGTCTCGTCGACCCAAGCGAAATTCGGGTAGCTGTTACGGGGAATATTTAATATTCAACACAAAATTACCAACACATTGTGTCTGTTCCAAAAGCATGCCAGATGCGAGTTGGATAAGGACAATGACATCATAGCACTGAACGAGCACTCATTTTTTTTCCTAATTTAAAAGGTGGGCGACCCGATCATGACCTCATTCATATATTTCTCCTTGTCGGAAGGTAAATAGGGTCCAAAAACGGTTGGGTTTGCACGATTTTTCATCAAAATTTCCCGATTTTATCTCCATTTTCCCCCTATTGGCTATGCCACCATTCGTACTTCATAACTTTTCCTGGCTTTAGTATCTTGGCTATACGTAGATCTGGCCGTCTGCACTTGGTACGTTGTAAGTATTTTTCCTAGTCTTTAATGGATTCTCATGTTTAAGATGACCAATTCAGGCAAACGGAAGGCATTATTTTCTTGTACACGAGAAAGCAATACAATCACTGTGACCTCAATAGCTGGTCAAAGATGCTCTGGAAAATGTCCCGAATATAAAATAACTGAATTCATTAAAAAATAATGTATTATTGTTGCGGATAACTGCATACCTTAAGTTGGTCTAATTTGATGTGAAATGGTATTTGGGGGTTAAAAACAAAGGATAAAAAGCGATGAAATTTAAGTTTTGAAAAAGCGTGGTTAAAGTTATAGAAATCCAAGCATATTTTAAAGCCCCCGAAATCATTAATTCTCTGCTACAAAAAGGTCTCTCGTACGTATCTGTTTTAAGAAAGCCAAGACAATGGAAAATGCATAACCTTACATTTATAGGCCAGTCAAAATAGAATGAATGCTGCCTTAACCCAACACTAATTGCAACAGAATTAAAATAAAAACTATTCCTTATTAAAATAAGGAATAGTTTTGACTGTCTTAAATGCTTAGTTTCCGATGTAGGGGGCACAGAAGGTCAACGTCCATTGCATTCAATGGGGCTTGATCTTGTTACCCCCCTACTTTCTTAAGCAAGAATTTGAGACACTCGAAACTATTCCTTAATTTTATCCTATGAGCTCCACCAATAATTTGCACCATTTTTTATCCAAATCGGAGCAATTTTAAAATTTGACCCCTGTACAACTGAAATTGACCCTTTTTATTGATTTTTGTAGTTTTTAGCCTATAACTCTGAAACTTTAGGCTGTACATATTACAAACTATACCTTTTCTGAATCCTTATGGTTAGACACATAACATGGTGTGCTTTTCAACATGATTGGATCAATTTACAAATTTGACCCCTGTGCAAACTTTGTTTGGCCCCCTCTCCTTAAGGCACCACTTGCGGCACTTAAGAATCACGTTTCAGGGGTTCCTGTCAGTCTGTCAACATATTTAATCACTCAAACCTTTTGTACTTGAGATGTGTTACAAATGTGTGCTAGCTCCTGGGTTACTTGACCAGTCTTTGTCTGGGGAAAAATTGCCTGTGATATCCTTTAAAAAGTTGTTGCGAGACTTGGATATTTGTACAGGCATGCTCATTTGTTAAATAAAATAATCGCTCTGTTGCTGCTTTTAATGCTTCAGTAGGACTCCAATGGAATTAAGTCTTTCATACAAAAAAAAAGCTTTTTGGGCTATCCTTGGTATACTACTGGATTTATTTTCCATTTTCTCACTTTGTAATATTCCATTGTATACATTAGATTTTATAATTGTCATTTATGTGCAATCTTTTGTATTGGTTATGTGTGTTTTTTCTTTAAGTGCTGAATAAATCAAATGAAATGAGCTTCATGGAATCATGTACCGCAGCTTCCGAGACCCTCTCTTCTTGGTTTAGGGCCATATCATAAAATTATTGGACTATATGTGTTACCTCATTTGTCCTCGGTTTAAAATCTTCAGTTTGAATCAGATTTTATACCAAGAAATCTTTAAGTATCAATATACATGCAGCTGTAACTGTAAGTCTCATTGAATTATCGTAAAGGTCTGTGATGTGACCTTTATACTACTTTAGGCCAATGCAGTTCGCTATCTCATCCATTTGTAAATAGTCAGGCTACTTAACACGAAGATGTAGGTGTTAAAATCCAATTAGTGTTATATTACTCTCCGGTATGCGTTCGAAATCCAGGGTAATTTTGCTCTGGTCATTTGATGTTCAAGTACATTGGACACTTTTCATACTCGGTCGACAAATGCCTGGCTGGCGTCATCGCCCTACTTACAATACAACTGATCCAATATCGTCATTTTAGCGCGACAAAGTCGTAACTGACACCATGGTCCGATTTATGAAAACTAGATCAATACGCATAATTTAAGATATATTTTCAATAAATTTAAGGCTAATTAGGTCTAATTTAGCGTAGATACGAAGTGTTGCGACTTTGTTGAACTTACCGGAAAAGCTGACATGTACATACGCCATTTTTGTCTAAGTAAATGGATATTAAAATAGCGTTCGACAATGAAAATATTTTCTAAATATCATGCTGTGCATTTCTGGCACTTTCATTCCCGGTGTAAAAGGAGATATGGTCCGACAGAAGCCATAGTCCAGGCTCCATAGACGACAACGGAATAAAGCGTGAAACTAATGTTGCGTGAAGAGTCAACTGAACCGAGTGCCCTATTCTTCACCGTTGTAGGCGGACTGTAAGTCCGGAGGACTATATCTCCTGCCACACCGGCTTTCATTGCAACAAAGACATATTGTGTAGATACGACTTTGAATTCAGCAGGAAATCTGACGTGTAGATACGCCACCTCAATTATTTCATTATTCCATAGTTGAGGCGTTTTTTATGGTTTGCATATCCAAAGCAATTGAACCATGGAACGTAATTCAATCTACAAGTACCTCAATCAATCTCAACAAGTATTTCTACCGGGGTTTGAACCGAAGCCCTTCGACACCAGAGGTAAACACCTCAGATTGCGAAGCACCGCTCTCCCCTTACAGTTTGAAGTGATTAGGACAGGAAGGACCTTTATACTCGGGGACCCCTATCAACCTTTAGTTTACCATTCGATCTGTATCCCTGTCACGAATGCATGGTACGTTGTCACGACGCATGGTACTAAGAATACCTCTTAATATCTACAGCAATGTTTGTTTCAACTTTGATATTTATACAGCATTCATGATGTGATATTAGGGACGTTATAGTGGGTATTAGTTTTCCAGTCTGTGATAACATTTGCAAT
Organism: Ophioderma brevispina; assembly: GCA_023653785.1. NCBI lineage: Eukaryota > Metazoa > Echinodermata > Ophiuroidea > Amphilepidida > Ophiodermatidae > Ophioderma > Ophioderma brevispina. Next base: position 25,526 of record JAMKCH010017856.1, read on the forward strand.
TGTCTTGTGATATGGACGCCCGTCGTGTCAAATGACTTATCTCCCGTGACTTCAGTGAATAATTAGCCCACAGATAACTTTGATTTTCACCTTGTTGCAATTCAACAAAAAGATGATAAAACAACCATTCTTGGTACATAGTAGACGGGTCTTTAGTCGGGTAGCCAAAGTCCAACTTATGGCCTGACCGGAAAATTGAGTATGGACACAATTTTTTTGCTGAAAATGATAATTGAGGGTGTTGCAGAATTAAAAACTCTTGTTCTAATACGCCGGTGCCACCTGGGCATCCTTGAGCATTTTGAGAAATTCAAGATGGCGTCGCCATAAATGAAAATTACTATTCAACCCTATATTATATATATACTATTTAACCCTATACTATGGATTGCTAGATATACATAGGACCCAATGAACAAGTTGCATGGCACTTGCAACATTGAGTCATACTCCAAATTCAAAATGGAAGCCAATCTATAAGTTTTGAAAATATGCCCTATAACAAGAAAATCTGCGAATCAAACTCAAACATGAAGTACTTAGATTATGACGTCAATCAATATGGCAGCCAAAATGTGAATATCTTAAAAAACTACTTGACACATTTCAATATTACCTTCAAGTATAAATTATTGTGTCAATGAAACAATTAGATATTTACCTATGATCATAACCAAGTTGAACCAGGTAATCCCGATAAATAAAATATATCTAATATATTTATTTATAATAAGTGCAATATATGTGAAAAAATGTAATTCCTATGGTATTTTGACATTTTCCCCCATATAGTTTTTATTTCCGATTTTGGCGCATTTAAAACAACTTGAAATATATGCTGTACATTGGTTAGGATCAAAGGTACTTTCTAACTGTCCATTTGACACATTGATTTCGATTCGAAGGCTGTAATACTTATAAATTTTGTCAAGTATTTTTGAAGACGTTCACGTTTTTTGGTCCGCTATTGCATGAAGTCATGTTACAATTTTAAAAGTATTAGAAATACATTTATTGTATCTAACAACATAACCCAAGTACTTCACGTCTATTGTTTTGCAGTATTTGCTGTATTAGGGCATATTTTAAGATGCTTGATTTGGCTTACATTGAATTTGAAGTATGACTAATGTTACAAGTGCCATTACACTTGTTCATTGGACCCTATAGTAGATCTAGTAACTCCATAGTTTGATAAGTAGGTTGAATAGATAATTATCAATTAGGGCGACGCCATCTTGGTTTCTCAAAAAGGCTCAGATGCCCGGTGGCACCCGGCCCAGATTCTTATTCTCAACACCCGAATCTATCATTTTCCATACTCAACTGCACGGTCACATGAACGTGCGGTACCTGACTAATTGTACTTATTGGATCGGAGCCGGAGGGGGGCCCAGGGCGGGACAACAATAGTGGGCCTTACATACGCTATCCAATCACAACGCTTGTTTGTTCTAATTGACTTGTGTAGGATGTCCAGTTCCTAAATCTGAGTTTGGCTATCCAAGAAGCCGAGGTGGTGACAAAATCCAGTAAATGGATTTTATTCTTCAATATTACAGTTGAGAAGCCCATGTACTTTTAATATGGTCAACTCTGATCACGTGGCCAAGTAGAATATTGATACACACTCAAAAGATTGTAGACATGCTGAGTATAAAATTACGATTCCGTGTTGGACCATACATGGGAATATAAACGCAGCACCATCAGTATATAGGGTGTTCAAAAGACGCCCCCTTTATTCTTTAAAAGCAAAGGGGAAGATTTTATTTGAATGAATAATATGGCTATGATCCGCCCACAAGAACGTGGTCTTATAGACAGTTACCACATTTTATAAATGACTGGAGCAGAAAAGGAAGGTAGTATATTGTATTTGAAAGACATGCAAGCACTAACCTCTACCGAGCTGTCGCACCCGTTGAAATAGTCGCCGATTGAAACCACAGGAAGTTGCATGTGCCTACGCAATATGGCTTCACTTTATTGTCAAAGTTTAAAGAGAGAAATGAGGAGATTTTCAGAAAAAGCGCCCCCAATTTTTTTCGAACCGGGTTTTGGCATATTGGAATGTTTCCAATGTATTAGATAACACCGAAGTGAATAAGCGACTTACGCCGTCTTTATGTAATAAATATGATGATTAGTACTTTCTGTCTTCACGACAGAAAGAAAGTCAAGCACGGTGTTCTATGGGGACGATTACGATAGTCGGCAAGTTTCAAAACAAGGTTTGCTGTTTTCTTTGTACTTGTTTGTCCGAAAAACCTCGGAAACGGTCTTGGTAGGTGGTATACAAGCGATCTTGTGCAATTTGAGAGAAAAAAAATAAAAAAAATAAAAAAAATAAAAAAAATAAAAAATTTTGTTATAACATTAGAACATCTGGGGAATATGTGCAACAGCAGGGGTATGCATTATTTCCAGCCATATTGAAAGGCAAAAAGCAACTTCTTGTGTTTCAATCGGCGAATCAGACCCGCTATCCATGTGTGAAGATTGTAGAGGTCAGTGCATTAAACAAGAACCGGCTCATCCCGTGCAAAAATACAATCGCTCCAACGTCCATACACGTGTTTGATTCAGCTTTCATTACTGATGAAAGCCATTCTAAAAGTGATAAGGGCCATGAGTATGGACAGTCGTGTTCTTTTGCTGCATTCCTGCATGTACCGTACCATCTAACAAGTAACTTAACAAATATTTGAAATCACACTTCCATTTCAATCTTTATTTTTATATTTGTAACATCATAATTGTTTTACCTGCTTTGTGTACGTATATTATTGTAAAATTGCCCCCTGTAGATAAAACAACCCCGGTGGGACCACTGCTCTCGTTCTGCAAACGAAATAGGTCAGATAAACACGCTAATGTGTTGTGATAGACTAGATAGAGAGCTCTTTTTTCACGAAATGGCATTCCCTGTAACGAGCATTACAAGAGTAAAAAAGGCTATTGAGTCCATCAGAAAGAGTCGTCAAAATATTTCAACCCAAACATCAACATGGGTTAATAACGTTATTTTTCATTCCCACTTCAACCCACGTGGCATTGTAATTGTAAATTTATAAAATAAAAGGATGTCACGACACCTTCGTTACAAAACTAAAAACAAGTTATGCATGGGGAAATTGCGTCAAATGACGGCTGCACATAAAACAAGTTATGACAGCAACAGCATCAAATAAGTCGGTAAACAATACGACGAAGGAAAAAATACACGTTTTATTCCATATATAGGCCTACCGATATTTTGATAGTCTGTTTCACGATTATGTATAGTTGATTTTCGTCGTGAAACAGGTTCAAAGCGAACAGTATTTGGTTACATACACTCAACCTGGGATTCCACTGCCGGGTAACCACATACAGGCTGTCCCAAACAATGTTAACACTCGGAAAACCCGAAATTTTGATAAAAAGAAAAGTACGCATGGGTCTTGTTGGGTACCCCTTTAAGCCACATATAAAATTAACGTTTAATATGCCCATTTATCATTCCAATCTGATACGTAAAACAAAGATATGCTTCATCAATTATGAGAGGGCAAAATCAACTTGGTCCGATTTCTGCCTTAGTAGAAAACACTTGAAATATGCATGATTGCACATGATGCAATACACTTGGATTCATAGCAATCTTTTTTCAAGCTTAAAAAGAAAACAAATAGATTTTGCAGTGTTTCTTTAAGAAAGACCTCGAGCTTCCTGCAACCGTGTTTTAACAAAACGTTCATCGTTGGATCTATATACCACAACTGCTCTTCTAAAAAGATGAAACTGTTGGATTGAGATTCTCTTGCTTTTGGTTCGTGGATCTGAATGGCCTGCCACTGGTGTCTTTATTTCAATTCTTGCCTGCTTTATGAGTCCATGTAGGCTTATTATCAGAAGTTTTCTCTTTCTTTTTTGTTTACTTTCGTGTTTTTATTGTTTATTCTGCCTATCGAATCATAGATGTATTGGGAATCCAATAAAGAAGTGTCTGGTTGGTGGTTTAATTTGGTTTGGTTTAACACATCTGGGTAATTTTTGAGGCGATTTGATAGGGCTAACTCTGCTAATAAAGTGAATTGACTGATTAATATTTGAAAAATACTATTGCTGATCATAAAGACAATAATCACACTTTATGACAATAATGAAGCTCAAAATGGATTGCCAATATCTTCAATAGGTTCGGTACCAATCAATAACACAATCAATAACCCAATATGGAGTATGTTACAAAATCATGTTTCACACAATCTTACAAATGTAACCACTGCAATCGGACCAATATTAATTTGGACTCTCCTTTTTGACGAAGCATAATCTTTTTTTCTACATGTCGCATTGAATGACATAACGATAAATAAAAGCTTATCTTGTTAGCTTTAAAGAGCATACCAAACAACACCCATGCATACTTTATTTATTTATCCAATGCTGTGTCCGATTGGTTCCATTTTCTTTGGGGGACAGCCCTGTATGGCCCCATTTATATTCAGAATCGTCTATTGCAAATTCTTTTGCCCATAACCTGCTTATACCTGTTTGTGGAATGTTGGCAAGCAGCCCATGACTGTGAGCTTTACCGACTGACCCCTAAAAAAAATGGTTTTCAAGACAATTCAATAACAATTACATGTAACCCTCTTTTTAATATATTTTGAATCTTCTGATGCTCCCAAGGAAACAGGGAACTGTGGTATTCAGTGCATATTTTTAATGTAATTTGTTTTTATGGTCCTATACCTCACATAATGTGTTTTAACATTATACTGCATTTTACTATTTTACATCCCGCTAAATAGCAGAAACACGCTTATCCTAGACAACGATTAAATGCCACACAAAGGATGTTTTAGCCTGTGCAGACTTTATGTGGTAGTATACCATAACAACAGTAATTTCGACCCATACTTGGCATTACGTGCGATTTGCGCGATTGCGGCGAAGCGAGATACTTAATTCAATTTCCACAGCAAAATAATCCAATTACAAATAACTGAGAAAAAGCACTATCAGCGATTTCTTGTATTGGATAAAGATCCCTGTAAGTGGCTAAGCGTAAACACGCCGTATTGGTTTAAGAAATGATGATTTTATTAAAGCTTTGATTAAAAGTCGGGATGCCTTTTTTTAAGTGTCTGTTATTCACAAAGAACAGTGTTGATAGGACCTAACACTAGCAATGTAAAGACAAATTTTGCTCTTTTAATTTGAAAAATATGACTTTTGTGGGCTTAAATTTTCTCTAAGGTATCTAAGGTATATGCAATAATACCGATACAAAGTGAGTACCATGCATTTCTCCTATACCTGGCATGCAGTGTTCTCGTGCAACCTTCAGAAGTCCCGCTGAATCTCATCATCACACAAGGCCACTGTGTTTTAGTAACGTGTGTATAAAGTAAATTTTGTGTTACATGAACTGACCTTTGTGTTTCAATGATCAATGAAAAACTTTTTTTGTCAAAACACACACACTAGTGAATGAACTGTGCCGCAGTAATCGAGTCCTTTCATTAGCTCACATTGACTGGATCGTCCCTCCTGGCAATAGTAAAGACCGCCATTCCAAATAAAGTAGTGCACTCACTTTAGAGTCACAATACGTTAGATTTATTACAGCATTCTTTTCTTTATCTCTTTTCAGCTATTGTAGTAACGATACTTGACGAGACGTTTTATTGGAGACTATGCACCAATTCTCGGTAAGAAATTCTTAAAATTTAAGATTTTTTACTAAATACATTCCTACATTTGTATATTTACATTATTTAGACTTTCGCCATCTTGACTGCTGGCATCGACGGGTTTGATCCACTGCTATTTCCGCCGGAAATTCGGATGTTTCTCTTCCCCATAGTGTTGGTTCTTTTTAAGCAATGGATCATATTCGTGATCAAGAGTGTAACTGCCCCAATGTCCCGATTGAGACTATTCAAGAACACCAGAAAGACTCTGAAAAGGTATCCAAGAAAATTCACCAGAAAGAATAGAAAAGAAATATAACTTCTGAATATAATAGTCACCCATTACAAGATTCACAGGAGGCCAGTTTTTAAGACAAAGATGTTAACGACTGGCACGAAAGATACGAGAGGCAAATTAGATAAGAAGCGCGGGACAAAGCGCTTTCGTGTAGAGAGCCCTATCATATCAACGAATATAATTCTATTTTTTAATTAATGCAACTAATTATTTCGAAATATCTGAGTCGGCCATTAATAATAGAAAGCCCGAGCTCATTTCAACATACATGTCCGAAACTCCGAGTTCAATAATGTACGTAGAAGCCCAAGATCATTAATTTCGAAGCCCCTAGCTTTAGTACGTATGTCGAAGCTCCGATTTCATTAATGTACAATACCAAGCCCGAGATCATTAATAAAGAAGCCTCGAACACAAGCATTCCCGGAAATGTCAACAAAAAAAGGGACGTTTTTTTCAGTAGCCCGTCATCTGGCACGAATCAGATACCGAAAAGTAATCAGAGTAATCTGGAATGCTAATTAAAAATCCATTCATAGCATTAATTGCTTCAAGATGAAAAACATCATATACTTAAAATCAAATAAAAAAAATAAAAAAGTTGAAATTATTATATCATATGGATCTTGCGAGATTCCAATGTCTGGTTCCGGAGGTCTAGCCTACAGACCGTCCTCATACCGCAACTCAATTTACTCACTACTCATAGTTTAGGTCACACTTTTTACCAGCTACTGTACTTTACTCTATCGAACATTGCATTTCCTCATGCGCCCAAATTTGATAGATGTTAGTTCCCTGGCTTCTAAATGTTTCCTGAGAAATAAACACAGAAATACCTTAATTTAAAGAAAAAAATAAACATGTAAAAATAACATGTTATTTTTTATTTGGGATTATATTATTTTCTTAATTTAATTTTTTACTTTGAAATAAAAGCACAATTTTATAATAAATGCTGTATTTGGAACAGTCTTCTTTATTTACCAATGAAGTTTTATTTTTAAAAACAATTTTTATGATAGAAAAAAAAGTTAAAACGGTGCAAAGTTATTACAAAAAAATGATTACCAATTTTAAGTCTCCTTCTACTTAATCTTAAAATGTTATCTTTCGCTGGCCATATGTCACCCAAATACTACATATTCCACCCCTCTTATTTTTCAACCAGCACGAACAAAACAATCAATCTGTCACATTACTTTCTTTTATTTTTCTATAAATTTTTTCTATTGTTATTTATCCTTATTCACTAATTATCATGGCAACTAAAAATGAAACAATGAACACCGTGGCAAGATCCATCCATTGACCTCCAGCACCATTGCATTTGCAAGCACACTATACCAGTCAATTGGCATACAATTATAGCAAGTATGAAACATTTGTTAACCGGTCAACGGGGGAGAGCAATCAACCAATGTAGGAGGAAGGTGTATAAGAAAAGTAGGGAGAGAAGAAACGGGGGTGAAACCAAAAAGTGATTAGGTACGTGGAGAGAAGATTATGGATTGGATACTGGGGCTTCAGGGGTTGCCTGGAGCAGTCAGATTAGAGATATGGATAAATTTCGAGGGATTCGGTTTGGCGTGGTGCGCCGGCCCATCCCGTTTTGGGTCCCACATTGGGGGGGTGGACAAGGGTGCGGATCGGGAGGAGGGAGTTATGGGAAGATGAATATGTGGGGAAGGGTCTCGCATGGGGCGCGTTGGGGTGGTAAGAGGGTAGTGCTAGGAGTAAGCTTAAGATGAGCTATGGCGGGGACATGAAGGTGTAACACGTTGTAGTGATGGGGCCTAGACGGGGAGGGTGGGAGACAGGAAAACGGTTAAGGGGTTAATAATTTGGGGGGGGGTGTTGAAGGAAACAAAGGGTAGGTTGGGTGGGGAGGAGGAGAAAGGTGGGGTTTTGACTGGAACAGGGGCGTGCGGGGGAAGATAGCGGGAGAGAAGTAAAGCCAACGGGGGGTTTGGTGATTGGGGTGAAGAAAGAGAGATGTGGGGAACGAGATGGGGGCAAAGGTGCTGGAAGATTGTCCCTGATGAGGTATAGGGGTTTTGTGGGTGAGGGCGCAGTGTGGGGTGAGATATTAAACCGTTAGTGGGGTTAGGGGGGGAGGAGGTAGGCGGGGGGGCGCAATGCGGGTTTGATGGTCAGGAGTGATATAGGTAGGGTGCGATGTATTGAGAGTAGGGCCTGCAAACTTGAAGGGTGGAGAATTGAGGAGGGTGGGCGGAGTGTGAAAAATCTGGAGGTTCGCTGCTTTTTGTTTTGGATGAACTTGTCTGGTGCTATGTTGTGTGTGGGGGGTCCCATGATGCCAAGTGTGTCCCCAGCCCAATGTTAGCTGCCTATATATTAGCGCAGCCACTTTTTCAAGATGCCAAATTGGCAGCTATTTATTTGGTTAATTCAAGTGATATGTCCAATTGGCAGCTTGGGGTTTTTTTTTCAAGATGGCCATTGGCAGCTTTTTCAAGATGCCAATTGGCAGCTTTTTGAGATGCCAATTGGCAGTTTTTTCAAGATGCCAATTGGCAGCTTTTTTGAAGATGCCAAAATTGAGCAGCTTTTTTCACGATGCCAATGGACACCTTTTTTTCCTAGGTCCATGGGCGCTTTTTTGAGATGCCAACTGTGGCAGCTTTGGGGTTCCTTATTGGCAGCATTCCAAGATGCCATTGCCACCACTTTCCCCTACTATATAGCAATTTCCATTTACAAATTTGAAAGTTCCCACTAGAGTCATAGCTTCCATGATGTTCCATATAAGAATACTTCTGGATTTTGTTCAGGTTAACTGGCCAAATACAAGGTATTATCTGTCAAATTCTTTAATAGGTGCTACTTTTACACTTAAATTTATAATTGAAGGCGAATTTTACTATGGCCTCCCCCCGGAGTTATTGAGCCGTGTGTTTCTGAAATGACACGAAAGGTGTGGGGTACTGGTGTCAAAGTTTTGTGGGGGTGTGGGGTACTGGTGTAAAAGTTTTTATAGTGACCAAACCGGAACATGTAAGTCGGGGCGATGAATTTAGTATTCTGCCAAAACCCCCAAACTTAAAATTCGGCACCTTTAACATGCGGTTTATTCCGTTAACGTTTCCTATTCGTAGCCTGTGGCATAATACTAAATTCTATTCCATGTGTCCACCTACCACGGTAAAGAATCGGGCACCGATTCAGAATGACTCTCTTCGCATCTCTTAGTGGTTTCAAGGGGCTTTATATCTTCTAATTCCTGTTGTCGTTTATGTCCTGCCACTGTGGCTCCAGCAGACTATCTTTTTTATACTGGTAACGCCCATTGTTAAGGGGAACATTTCCTATCGGGCAGTTTAGTTTGATTTTTTTGTTAATTGTCTTTGACTCTGTACCCTGGCAGTATGGCATCCTGGGTATGCCTCTGTGGTAAGTATGCCTCTGTGGTAAGAACATGATAAAACCCAGAGGAAATACACTATCTTTTCCACAAATAGTTTATTAAGAAACAAGTCATTGTAAATTTCATAGTCCATTCTTCCATTGATGTTAAAAAGGTATCATTTTACAATGGTGTAACTGTAATTCTTACATCCCTCAGTCTACGGCTACATACATCTAATCACTTGCTCAAAATTAAAAAATTACCCAAGAGAATCAAATGGCACATAAGCTACGTGGCAAATTTGACTGTACCAACAATACATGTACATTTCTCACACAATATTGCCTTTAAAGGGGCACCAACCATTTCATCCTCAACCCAACCCTTTCACACATCAACCTGAATTTTTGGTACTTTTTTGATGAAACGCTTGTATTTTTGGACGCTTGTAATTTTTCTCACCTCATCCGCAAAAATATTGTTGACAGACTTCTTTTCCCTTCGTGATGCTATATGCCAAAATATGGTTTGTTTACCATCCCGCATATCTAGACTTGTCTTTTGACAGGGGCCCCCGGGCCTGAAAGAACCTGCTATGCCGAAAATAGACTGGTTTTTTGACATGGAACGGCCCAGGGGCCGAAAGCACCCGCAAAAATACGATCCTGTTTACAGTAACTGGTAAAATAGTTTGTACAGTCTCTATGGGCTCATTGTAATTTGGTGGTGGCACCTTAAAATAATTTCCTTTTTATAACTGGCAAATGGGTACTCTGTTAACATGTTCCATGATATTTCATTATCTTTTCCCACAACCGAATTCTTCAGAGTACCTTTTTTCACAAATTTTTCTATATTTTATAACACAGACATATTTACCTTTTCAGATTGACCTTGGACGTATATTTGCACTAGCTTCATAAACTAACATTAACTTTTAACTTTAGCATGATTTTAACCGTTATACATGATAAGAGATATGCTATTTCACAATGCATGGTGCTTTTCATTGCAATTCATTACACATTCGCTCCTTGTTTTATGCAGTAAGTTATAAAACATTTTGTATAATCTTATTCTTACAAATTAAAAATGATTGAAACAATTAATGATTTTTTTATTTTTGCTAAGTTATTAATCTTACAAATTCACCATGAAGTCCAAATGGTGCAAAAAGGGCCAATGGTCCACATTCTATAATATGGCTATTTCATGATGTGTACGTCAATTAAGTCAAGCATAATTTTTGTACAAAAGTCATTTTAAATGGCCTCATTGTGACTGAAAATAGATTTGCCATTAATTTATCTTTACACAAAAAATCCTGAAAAGTATTTTGCTATATCTAAGTGTTAGCCCTGAGGTTAATTATGGCCAAAATGTAAACAACCATATAATTCATGTGGGCTTGATTTGTTAAAGGGACACCCAGAGATTTTCACAAAACAGGTGGTCAAAAAATGTTAAAAAATATTTCTGATTTTTGCACTATTTGGTATACCATTAAAAATGACCCCATGTGAAAGGATTAAGCTGAGATATATTTCTATAGTACAAAACTGTGTGGGAATTCTAATTTCATATAGTACAACTACAAAATTCCAGCTATGTTTTTATATTGAAATTGAGAAATGAAAATCGTCCCTTGTTTTTTCATTTATCAACAAAAAAGGCCATTATGTCAAAGCCCAAAGTTCAAAGCAAAGACAAGGTAAGAATCTATTGGGGGTCCTTGGGTCGATATGAAATAACTACATACGAACAATATAATTTGACCCAAAATTTCTTGTTGCAACCTTTAAATGCAGTTATGTAAGTATATCGCACAATACAACCCATTTTGATTTTCTAAAATCTACTCCCTGCTAAAAAATCCGCCACGAATATTAAATTACTGTAGTAACAAGTATGTAGGTAAGTAGGTGAATTATAATAAAATGCCAGGAGCGTTGTTCGCGTAATGTTTTTGCTTATTGACCTGTGTCCCGTAATGCAATTTGATAAAAAAGCATGATGTGGAAGTTTGAAGCCTTTATCCCAGCTGGATTGGCGTGTTAATTTGCAAGCAAGTTTGAGCACGTTGTAGTGGCCATTTCAACATCGTTCGTATTTTTTAGCAGGGAGTATTATAAACACTATTCATATAATTTACAATTGAAGTGATTTTTGATTCTACAAAGAATTTGTACCATTAAATGGTTCATTTACATTTACATGCACCTTTATAAATTCAAAAAGGTAACATTTGAGAATTATACAGACTAAGTCCATAATTATTAGTTTGTCTCAACAGCAGACAAAACAAAAACATTGGTTGATCTAAACTGTTCAATTATCTACCCACATTATACACTTAAATGATATATGAGACATGCTATATGCTGATTTCAAAATATTGAGTATTATTAAAGGAACATTTCTCAATCTAGGCACCTTCACTCTTTTTGTGTGGGAATTCACTAGATAATCCCTGAGAAAAGGTTATTCCCAAAATTAGGTTCTGGGGAGCATGTCAAACTAAGACCATAGAAATAACATGATTTGGATTTGTGTTGTATCCCCCATCGGTGGGAGAATTTTCTGCAATTAATGAGGTGTATTCCATTTTTTGTAATGGGCGGTAGAGGATAAATGTTAATGAAATAGTTTTGCTTTAAGAAAATACAATGGTGTAACTAAAAATAGTTTTATCTTCATAAATGAATACATACATACATACACCCCCCAACACCCACACATACCTACACACACATACTACACGCACACCATAAATTATACTTCCATACATAATACTTTCAAAAAAAAAAATTCATCATTCATACATACATACATACCAAAATTTTACATAGCACTAAACATACAGGCAAAGAATCAGTATAAACAGCAACATGTAAAGGTAAAGGGGACGGACTTTGGTACCCAGGAACGAGTGGCCCTTCTCTTCTTTCGAAGCGATTGGCCAGACGCCACCATATAATAATGCCGGTCAACCCATTTTGATACACCTGGGTAGGGAGGAGTAATTGAGGTTAAAGCGCCTTTAAAGTTCGAAACACAACATTGGCCTCAATGGGGCTCGAACTCATAACCTTTGGGGTGCGAGTCGTGCGCTTTATCCACTGGACATCAAGTTCAAACCTACCACTAAGCCTACTGAATGCCAAAATCTGCCCCACTGGCCCCTCACAGTTTCTATGTAGGTTCTGGCAAGCAAGTTAATAAGGCACCTCTGACCCACATAGACAAGCTGCATGTGGTGGGTGGCCATTTCTGGTCACATAACTTAAAAAAAATAGATGAGACAGACGAGCCTCTTTTTGATCACCATAGTTCTCTACAAAGCCAGTAATGTGGAGAAGGTAGTTCCAAGTGCCCATGCTGCAGATTTTTGCACTGCAGAACTAAAGAAGGGTACAATGGTTTTTTAATCCTTTGGTTTAAGGTTTGTACAAGAGGGACTATACATCACCCAGTTCCAACATCGGATTCTCTCTTGCTAGACTGTACTACAGCTTTAATAATCAATGCATGTATCAGCATTTAACTCACAGTAAATAAGGCCTAATCAACATACAAGAGATACAATGAAATTGTTGGAAGGTTTTGACACTGTTGGGACTCTTGACCTTTGGGCATCTACGAATTTGGTTTTTAAAAATGATCTTAATTATTCCAGCAAGATGTTCCAATGACAACGTATTCCATAATTTATTTAAATAGAATACAGTATTTTCCTATTTGTACATTGCAAAAATTATATAAGTATAGTCAAAAGGGCAATTTTCCTGAATATTGACGGGGTTAGAAGGGCAAGGATTCATCTGAAACATAATAATACTTGGAAGTATTACAGTGGCCTTTGGCAGGGGTTTAATATTATGCATCAGAAGCTTCCACATGGTGCATTTCAATGATATGTCCTGCATGTATCGGTCACCACTGCACAAAACATAAAATACTGGGCATTGTTCTGCGGGCAACTCGTCACTTTTTAGAAACATTTTTACTTGTCCTTTGCCATCTCTTGTGTGTGCACATTTAACGATTTTTGTTCCAAAGATATGAAGCCTGGGGAAATCACAATGCTTTCCGCAGGGAAAAAAAAATTCCTAACACCTAAATTTCCAGCCCAAGGAACAACAGGCGTTGAACCATGATCTTTTCTTATACACACCACATACATATAGCCTTGTTCATGGGCACTCTACCAACCGTCATTCTTACATCTGATACAAATAATGTCACGGATCATATTAGGTAGAAATAGCTCAGGAGTAGAGGGATGGAGAATATTTCCCCTCCCTAAAACTAAAAGAAATTGCAATGCCATTGCAAGAATTCATTCTATCAAGCACCTAATTGAATTCTCCATTTCACCAGGCCTATGTTCCGTGCTTCCACCTGCAAGTTCACCTAAGTTCCAACTCAGTCAGAGCGCCTTGTTTCCTATCTGCCAGGCTTTTTCTTGCATTTGCAAGAATGTGATTTTTAACAGTTAACCACAAAACAACTTAATCAGGTTGTCCGCCATGATAGGCACACCACTTCCACCTGACTACAATGGATATTTGTGGTTTTATATCTGCAATAAGTTGCTACAGATGTTTCAGAGGTGTGCTACACAATATCTATCTGCATAAAGAGGTGGAGTTCTATCATGAGATCTCAAACCAATTTCCCCCACAAATGCGCGATTTACCCAAAGGGGGAGGCCAACGTACTCACGCCAATCGGCATGCACTTCCGTGTTGAACCCCATGTCTTGCTCGGTGGCAATGGTAAACTCTGAACCATTCTTTAAGATAGTTTCCATTGCATACACAGAGCAATAGGAGTTTTACCATTCATTAATCTTCCTCTAGACAGTGTAGCCCCTTCCATGCTAAATCTGCAAACACACCATTTTGTTCAAACAATTGGAATTATACAGCGTGAAAAATAAATAGGGGCAAGAAAACAAAAAAAAAAAATGTTCGGCGGGTTCTTACAGACAGCCTTGATCAAAGCTAATACATTACACCAGGATTGTATTAAAGGTGGTGACCCGATCACCCTCCTCCATCCCTCATATTATACCCCATCATCCTTAACATTTTTGTATCAGAAGATAATCATATTTTTCTTCATTGCAACCCTAGTGAAATTTAAGGCCTGAAATGATTTTATTTAATGCTATGAAGGCAAAAACGTATTGAATGTGGTCTACCACATGGGCCAATTTAGTGCACCCTTTACTTCTACTAACCAAACAGCTGGACTGATTTAACTCAAGAGTAATCAAAATTGTTTTTCGTTGATAGTTTTCCATTTGAGGGAGAAAACAGAAAAATCTACCATGAGATTTTGAAAAGCCCACATTAAAGAATTAATATTCAGCGGGCGCTCAGGACGATTCCCACTATTTTTTTAAATGCATTGACCACTTTCCAAAATATAAGTAACTGGCAACCTTCAATGCATTTTTCATGTGTTATACTAATGTCAAAATTGCTGGACATTTTATGTAATCTATGATACCTGAACCTCCACCAAACAACCTGTTCTGTCTGTGGCCATCATGGATGTACTTCATAAACAATGTTTACTGATTAAATACACATTAGAAAATCTATTTTAACAGTATTACGTAATTCAAATATGTATTTTTCAACATAATACAAAAAATGGTGGCCATTTCTTTTAATTATTTTAGTTTCACTGATTTTCATAGATAAGTATACATATAAATGGTGTTTAATAATTGGGCAACCCACTAGAAACGTCTCTGCAAGTGAGATCAATTGAATGCTAATGTGCTTTTTAATTTTTGTAGATCTTCTGATATGAAATTAACAATTGCAGCCAAAGGTGACGGAACTCAGACTAATAAAATGAGCTCAGCTTGTCAAAAAATCAGCAAAAGTAAATAACAAATAAAATCACTGTGCCTTCCTCACCTATACTTCAGTTTTAAACTTGAACAAATTGACAAGATTTTTTTTAAAAAAAAATACCAAGTTTTCAATTTGTGCTTGATTGGTTTGTAGAACACCTTCCAAGCTTGTTTTTCCAGTTTTTGAACAAAAAAGTAAAAAGAAAACCAAAATCTATGTTTTTGAAATTGCCTACTTTTCGTAATCGTCCCCCTACCAGAAAATCCTGCTTTGATTTTTGGTCATGCATACAGAATACTAAATCATCGTCTTATTGCATAAGGATGGTGTAAATTCGGCTTATTCACTTCAGGTTGATTAAACATTGGTGACACTCAAGTTCAAGTCATTCATCATACACAACACAAATAATATAATTTAACTTTAATTTTAACATATGGGGGGGGGGGGGAAACAAGGTAAAAAATGGGGTGGTGTTTTCTTTCTCAAAATGTCCTTGTGTCTCTCTTTTAACCACTTGATCATGGAAAGCGGTGTACTTATTATTATTGCTTGCGTTGTTTAAGGAAATATACCAACAACATCCTAAGTCGTTCTCCTCCTTGCTCCGAGTCATAGTAGGCCACATCATTGTCTTGATCTTCTCCTCGTCCTTTTCTTCTCCCTTCATCCCATTAAATCTAGCATGTGCCATTTTCACCTTGTCTTCATCTGTGTCACTGCAAATGCCGTTCCCTACCCTCTTGTAAGGACACTATTATCCCCGTACCTGTTGATAATAAGCCCAAGATATGTATTTAGTTTAAATTTGCAAATGCACTGTTTTTCCCCTTCTTAGTTAAAACGACACTGGCACATTTGAAAAAGAGTGCGCCCTCAAGATTTTTCATAATCGATATTTTTTGCATGTTGTAAAGCTTTTTATATACAAAAGCCCTGTCACCCGAATGATTTTTATGACCAAATCAGCTTCCTAT
Organism: Ophioderma brevispina; assembly: GCA_023653785.1. Lineage (NCBI taxonomy): Eukaryota > Metazoa > Echinodermata > Ophiuroidea > Amphilepidida > Ophiodermatidae > Ophioderma > Ophioderma brevispina. The sequence goes on from JAMKCH010017856.1 coordinate 41,731, forward strand.
TGGTAAACGGAACGATTTTTTGTAATTTTTCAGTCGTCCGGCGACTCGAAATTCAGCTACGACGATGGCGTTTGCACAGAACAACGACGCCCGTATGCATTTTTTCCCACGCTATGCACGTTGTTTGATCGGTCTATACCTTTGTGGTTTTTAATACACTTTGTGATTAAGTTATGGAAAACTTAAAAGTTTTAGCCTCAAAGTACGCCTGATATCCTTTATCCTCATATCAATGTCCGTAATCTGTTTTGGGGTATGTTATTTTTTATGTGTAAAATATATCTCTGTTCTTCCAATGTCCTAGACTATCATTTTGAAGCAAATTGAAGAAATTTCATCATATTTGGTGAAAATGTGCCATGCCGCTTTAAGGCACTTGTAGGAATTCATAAACAGCCACAAAACTCATTCAAAAGACCAAATCGTCTACTCTTAGAAGGCATAAACTATAAAAAAGACAGAACAAATCCATAACAGCTCATCCGCAAAATATTGTAACAGATTTTTCCCTTCTTGAACTGCTAGATGCAACAATATGGTTTGTTTACCACCGGCATATCTAGACTTGCTTTTGAAGGGAACCCGGGCCGGAAGAACCTCTAATAGCCGAAAAATAGACATGTTTTGGACATGAACCCCGGGAGCCGAAAGCACCCGACAAAACTACGATCTGTTTACAGTAAACTGGGATAAATAGTTTGTACAGTACTTATGGGGGCGCTTTTAATTTGGTGGGGCACCTTTAAAATAAATTCCTTTTATAACTGCAAATGGGTACTCTTGTAAACATGTTCCATGATATTCATTATCCTTTTCCTAACACCGCCCGACGAATTCTTCAGAGTACTCTTTTTTTCACCAATTATATAATGCTACCACCGAACATATTTAAACTTAGATTTACCTGGAGTAATATTTGCACTAGCCTTATAAAATAAACATTAACTTTTAAATTTAAGCATGATTTACCTTTTAATGATAAGGAGAATTTGCTATTTCACCAAAATGCATGGCTTTCATTTGCAATTATTTACACATTGCATGGCTCCTTGTTTTATGCAGTTAGTTATAATAAAACAGTTTTGTATAATCTTTATTCTACAATTAAAAATGATTGAAAAAAATTAATGATTTTTTTATTTTTGACTAAGTTATGAAATCTTACAAATTACACCATGTAAGTCAAAGGTGCAAAAAGGGCAAATGGTCACATTCTATATAGCTAATTCATGATGTGTACGTCAATTAAGTCAAAGAATAATTTTTGTACAAAAGTCATTTTAAATGCCTCATGGAATGAAAATAGTTGCACATTATTTATCTTTACAAAAAATCATGAAAAGTATTTTGCTATATCTAAGTGTTACCCGAGGTATAATATGGCCCAACATGTACACAACCATATCATTCATGGGCTTGATTTGTTAAAGGTACAAGAGATTCACAAAACAGGGGGTCCAAAAATGTGGGAAAATTCTGATTTTTGCACTGATTGTATAACTCTATTAAAATGACCCATGTGAAAGGATTAAGCTGAGATATATTTCTATAGTACAAAAATGTGTGGGAATTCTAATTTCATATAGTACAACTACAAAATTCCAGCTATGTTTTTATATTGAAATTGAGAAATGAAAATCGTCCCTTGTTTTTTCATTTATCAACAAAAAAGGCCATTATGTCAAAGCCCAAAGTTCAAAGCAAAGACAAGGTAAGAATCTATTGGGGGTCCTTGGGTCGATATGAAATAACTACATACGAACAATATAATTTGACCCAAAATTTCTTGTTGCAACCTTTAAATGCAGTTATGTAAGTATATCGCACAATACAACCCATTTTGATTTTCTAAAATCTACTCCCTGCTAAAAAATCCGCCACGAATATTAAATTACTGTAGTAACAAGTATGTAGGTAAGTAGGTGAATTATAATAAAATGCCAGGAGCGTTGTTCGCGTAATGTTTTTGCTTATTGACCTGTGTCCCGTAATGCAATTTGATAAAAAAGCATGATGTGGAAGTTTGAAGCCTTTATCCCAGCTGGATTGGCGTGTTAATTTGCAAGCAAGTTTGAGCACGTTGTAGTGGCCATTTCAACATCGTTCGTATTTTTTAGCAGGGAGTATTATAAACACTATTCATATAATTTACAATTGAAGTGATTTTTGATTCTACAAAGAATTTGTACCATTAAATGGTTCATTTACATTTACATGCACCTTTATAAATTCAAAAAGGTAACATTTGAGAATTATACAGACTAAGTCCATAATTATTAGTTTGTCTCAACAGCAGACAAAACAAAAACATTGGTTGATCTAAACTGTTCAATTATCTACCCACATTATACACTTAAATGATATATGAGACATGCTATATGCTGATTTCAAAATATTGAGTATTATTAAAGGAACATTTCTCAATCTAGGCACCTTCACTCTTTTTGTGTGGGAATTCACTAGATAATCCCTGAGAAAAGGTTATTCCCAAAATTAGGTTCTGGGGAGCATGTCAAACTAAGACCATAGAAATAACATGATTTGGATTTGTGTTGTATCCCCCATCGGTGGGAGAATTTTCTGCAATTAATGAGGTGTATTCCATTTTTTGTAATGGGCGGTAGAGGATAAATGTTAATGAAATAGTTTTGCTTTAAGAAAATACAATGGTGTAACTAAAAATAGTTTTATCTTCATAAATGAATACATACATACATACACCCCCCAACACCCACACATACCTACACACACATACTACACGCACACCATAAATTATACTTCCATACATAATACTTTCAAAAAAAAAAATTCATCATTCATACATACATACATACCAAAATTTTACATAGCACTAAACATACAGGCAAAGAATCAGTATAAACAGCAACATGTAAAGGTAAAGGGGACGGACTTTGGTACCCAGGAACGAGTGGCCCTTCTCTTCTTTCGAAGCGATTGGCCAGACGCCACCATATAATAATGCCGGTCAACCCATTTTGATACACCTGGGTAGGGAGGAGTAATTGAGGTTAAAGCGCCTTTAAAGTTCGAAACACAACATTGGCCTCAATGGGGCTCGAACTCATAACCTTTGGGGTGCGAGTCGTGCGCTTTATCCACTGGACATCAAGTTCAAACCTACCACTAAGCCTACTGAATGCCAAAATCTGCCCCACTGGCCCCTCACAGTTTCTATGTAGGTTCTGGCAAGCAAGTTAATAAGGCACCTCTGACCCACATAGACAAGCTGCATGTGGTGGGTGGCCATTTCTGGTCACATAACTTAAAAAAAATAGATGAGACAGACGAGCCTCTTTTTGATCACCATAGTTCTCTACAAAGCCAGTAATGTGGAGAAGGTAGTTCCAAGTGCCCATGCTGCAGATTTTTGCACTGCAGAACTAAAGAAGGGTACAATGGTTTTTTAATCCTTTGGTTTAAGGTTTGTACAAGAGGGACTATACATCACCCAGTTCCAACATCGGATTCTCTCTTGCTAGACTGTACTACAGCTTTAATAATCAATGCATGTATCAGCATTTAACTCACAGTAAATAAGGCCTAATCAACATACAAGAGATACAATGAAATTGTTGGAAGGTTTTGACACTGTTGGGACTCTTGACCTTTGGGCATCTACGAATTTGGTTTTTAAAAATGATCTTAATTATTCCAGCAAGATGTTCCAATGACAACGTATTCCATAATTTATTTAAATAGAATACAGTATTTTCCTATTTGTACATTGCAAAAATTATATAAGTATAGTCAAAAGGGCAATTTTCCTGAATATTGACGGGGTTAGAAGGGCAAGGATTCATCTGAAACATAATAATACTTGGAAGTATTACAGTGGCCTTTGGCAGGGGTTTAATATTATGCATCAGAAGCTTCCACATGGTGCATTTCAATGATATGTCCTGCATGTATCGGTCACCACTGCACAAAACATAAAATACTGGGCATTGTTCTGCGGGCAACTCGTCACTTTTTAGAAACATTTTTACTTGTCCTTTGCCATCTCTTGTGTGTGCACATTTAACGATTTTTGTTCCAAAGATATGAAGCCTGGGGAAATCACAATGCTTTCCGCAGGGAAAAAAAAATTCCTAACACCTAAATTTCCAGCCCAAGGAACAACAGGCGTTGAACCATGATCTTTTCTTATACACACCACATACATATAGCCTTGTTCATGGGCACTCTACCAACCGTCATTCTTACATCTGATACAAATAATGTCACGGATCATATTAGGTAGAAATAGCTCAGGAGTAGAGGGATGGAGAATATTTCCCCTCCCTAAAACTAAAAGAAATTGCAATGCCATTGCAAGAATTCATTCTATCAAGCACCTAATTGAATTCTCCATTTCACCAGGCCTATGTTCCGTGCTTCCACCTGCAAGTTCACCTAAGTTCCAACTCAGTCAGAGCGCCTTGTTTCCTATCTGCCAGGCTTTTTCTTGCATTTGCAAGAATGTGATTTTTAACAGTTAACCACAAAACAACTTAATCAGGTTGTCCGCCATGATAGGCACACCACTTCCACCTGACTACAATGGATATTTGTGGTTTTATATCTGCAATAAGTTGCTACAGATGTTTCAGAGGTGTGCTACACAATATCTATCTGCATAAAGAGGTGGAGTTCTATCATGAGATCTCAAACCAATTTCCCCCACAAATGCGCGATTTACCCAAAGGGGGAGGCCAACGTACTCACGCCAATCGGCATGCACTTCCGTGTTGAACCCCATGTCTTGCTCGGTGGCAATGGTAAACTCTGAACCATTCTTTAAGATAGTTTCCATTGCATACACAGAGCAATAGGAGTTTTACCATTCATTAATCTTCCTCTAGACAGTGTAGCCCCTTCCATGCTAAATCTGCAAACACACCATTTTGTTCAAACAATTGGAATTATACAGCGTGAAAAATAAATAGGGGCAAGAAAACAAAAAAAAAAAATGTTCGGCGGGTTCTTACAGACAGCCTTGATCAAAGCTAATACATTACACCAGGATTGTATTAAAGGTGGTGACCCGATCACCCTCCTCCATCCCTCATATTATACCCCATCATCCTTAACATTTTTGTATCAGAAGATAATCATATTTTTCTTCATTGCAACCCTAGTGAAATTTAAGGCCTGAAATGATTTTATTTAATGCTATGAAGGCAAAAACGTATTGAATGTGGTCTACCACATGGGCCAATTTAGTGCACCCTTTACTTCTACTAACCAAACAGCTGGACTGATTTAACTCAAGAGTAATCAAAATTGTTTTTCGTTGATAGTTTTCCATTTGAGGGAGAAAACAGAAAAATCTACCATGAGATTTTGAAAAGCCCACATTAAAGAATTAATATTCAGCGGGCGCTCAGGACGATTCCCACTATTTTTTTAAATGCATTGACCACTTTCCAAAATATAAGTAACTGGCAACCTTCAATGCATTTTTCATGTGTTATACTAATGTCAAAATTGCTGGACATTTTATGTAATCTATGATACCTGAACCTCCACCAAACAACCTGTTCTGTCTGTGGCCATCATGGATGTACTTCATAAACAATGTTTACTGATTAAATACACATTAGAAAATCTATTTTAACAGTATTACGTAATTCAAATATGTATTTTTCAACATAATACAAAAAATGGTGGCCATTTCTTTTAATTATTTTAGTTTCACTGATTTTCATAGATAAGTATACATATAAATGGTGTTTAATAATTGGGCAACCCACTAGAAACGTCTCTGCAAGTGAGATCAATTGAATGCTAATGTGCTTTTTAATTTTTGTAGATCTTCTGATATGAAATTAACAATTGCAGCCAAAGGTGACGGAACTCAGACTAATAAAATGAGCTCAGCTTGTCAAAAAATCAGCAAAAGTAAATAACAAATAAAATCACTGTGCCTTCCTCACCTATACTTCAGTTTTAAACTTGAACAAATTGACAAGATTTTTTTTAAAAAAAAATACCAAGTTTTCAATTTGTGCTTGATTGGTTTGTAGAACACCTTCCAAGCTTGTTTTTCCAGTTTTTGAACAAAAAAGTAAAAAGAAAACCAAAATCTATGTTTTTGAAATTGCCTACTTTTCGTAATCGTCCCCCTACCAGAAAATCCTGCTTTGATTTTTGGTCATGCATACAGAATACTAAATCATCGTCTTATTGCATAAGGATGGTGTAAATTCGGCTTATTCACTTCAGGTTGATTAAACATTGGTGACACTCAAGTTCAAGTCATTCATCATACACAACACAAATAATATAATTTAACTTTAATTTTAACATATGGGGGGGGGGGGGAAACAAGGTAAAAAATGGGGTGGTGTTTTCTTTCTCAAAATGTCCTTGTGTCTCTCTTTTAACCACTTGATCATGGAAAGCGGTGTACTTATTATTATTGCTTGCGTTGTTTAAGGAAATATACCAACAACATCCTAAGTCGTTCTCCTCCTTGCTCCGAGTCATAGTAGGCCACATCATTGTCTTGATCTTCTACCATCAGTCCTTCTTCTCAACTTCATCCCCATTAAAATAGAATGGCCATTTTCACCTTGTCTTCACTTTGTCAACTGCAATGCAGTTCCTACCCTCTTGTAAGGACACTATTAGTCCTGTTACCTGTGATAATAGAAACGGATAAGTATTAGTTAAATGCATGCACTGTTTCCCCTTCTTAGCTTAAAGAGACACTGGACACATTTGAAAAATAGTGCGGCCCTCACGATTTTCATAATCGATATTTTGCATGGTTGTAAAGCTTTATATACAAAAGCCCTCACCCGAAATGATTTAACCCAATCAGCGTCCTTATGGGTAAACGGAACGATTTTGTAATTAACGTCGCCGGCGACTCGAAATTCAGCAGACGACGAAAAATGGCGTTTAGCACAAGAACACGCACGCCGTTATGAGTTGCCCACGCCAATATGACAGTTGTTTGATCGGTTAAAAATTTGTGTTTAATACACCATTTGTTGATTAAAGTTATGGAAAACTTAAAAGGTAGCCTTAAAAATTACCTGGATATCTTTATCCTCATAATCAATGTAGTTAACGCTGGTTTGGGGTATGTTATTTTTATGGGTAAAATACATCTTGTTCCTCCAATGTCCTAGACTATATTTGAAAGCAAATTGAAGAAATTTCATATTTTGTGAAAATGTGCCAGGGCCGCTTTAAGGCATGCGGGTAGGAAATAATTACAGCCCCAAAACTCATTCAAAGACCATAATAGTCTACTCTTAGAAGGCATAAGATAAAAAGGAGTTTCAGAAAATCTACATTAACAGACTCAGGGTTTATCAAAATTATCCTCCACAACAAAACATTCTCTGCTATGATTGATAAATTTTAAAGTAATGTATCAGACAGACATAAATTCTCTTGATCTGAGAACTTTTATGGCAAACCAATTTCTGAAATGGGGTGCTCAAAAGCATGTAATTCAACAATTATTTGATTCCAGGTGTTTGCAGTGATTAAGCATCAATGAAACCAAACAAGCTATCGTATCAAACATCTTATTAACTTGACAAGTTACCATTGTGAGTCAATTAAAAACCCTACATCAGGAAGACCATTAAAATTTCTGTGTGGCCGATTTTAGCCCTACAATGCGGAGAGAAACTGACACCGACGTATTCCATAACATATTATAACAAGGGCAATTCACAACATGCATTTTCAGATGGTATCGAATTCTTCTCGACAAAAACATCAGTTTGAGTAAAATGGTCTATTGTGTAACATAACGGTATAAGTAAAATATCTTCAACAAATAAAAATACCCATGTTCAATCATAACCCATAGTCAGTTATTGAAACTCACTCCCCCTTATTAATGTCTCAATTCATGAACAAAATGGAAACTGCTCAGAGACCGTTCGCCTTTTACATCTCTAAGGTAATTTATTTTGCACAAAATAACGTATACTCAGATGCCATAAAAGTGCGAGAAGAACTAAAAGCTGAAGTTTCTTTAAATAAATGGAATTAAAACATAAAAATTCAATATCCGCACTGGGTATTCAAAGGGAATACAAAAACCTTCTATGGTTTCAACTTGGCTCGCAAGTTTTATGTAAGTTAAAAACATGGTGAAATATTTAGAATAAAGTAAACTGTGGTCTTACACCAGTATCTTGACTTTCTTATTTGCAAAATGAATAGTTTCATCAGCATTTTCATTTTTAATCTCCGGGTATTATTTGATAATTCCTTCAATCTCCCAACTTTCGATTGTTTAACAATAATTTGATGTTAAAAGTTTTTACTCAAATATTGCTGAAGGACCGTTACTCTGTGTAAACGATGCATCCTGTTTTAGGCTCAAAATCGGCCAAAATACAGGATTTTTAAGTCTTCTCCTAAGTTTAAATGACACCGAATAAACGTTTCTGGAAAGCTTTTTATCCCTCTTTTCACCATAGCAAACATTTGAAAGAAAAAATATTCTTACACTATTTTAATTATTTTAGTAAAAAAAAAATGTATGTTTTTTTAACTCAACTGTAAATACTATTTGTGATTCTAGCCATTTTTGATCAATGCTAGAGCTATGACTTGCATGCTGAATAGGTGAAGCTAAGTAACCCAGAGTAATTAAAGGTGCCATGAGCGATTTTCAACAAATAACAGGTATCCCTAAAAATGTGAAAATTCTGATTTTTGCATTGGTCTAAAGTGTTCTATAAAAAATATGAGGTTTTGAATTGGTGGCTACAAAAAATTTGAAATTTCTAATTTCCTTATAGGACCAAATACAAAAATCAGCCTCTGTTTTCTAATGAATATAAGCTTATACAAACACCTTTTTTTTCATCAAGTTATTCTGCAGCCAAATAAACGGTGTTAGAGAAGAATCTATTTCATGTCTAATCTATTAATACCAGATAACACAAAATAGATGATTGAAAATTCTCTTCTTGTTGCACTTTAAGTATCATGAAATATTGGTACTTTTATAGAGGTCCTGTATGTTTTAATCAATGATCTTATAAACTGGATGGCTGTGTCCACGCGATTTTGATGGAATAGCGAGGCGGTGAAGAAGAAACCGTTCGTGCACGCGTCCCTTTGCTCTACCCAAAACATTCACTCGGTTGCACGGGTTTCTATGGGATGAGTAACAGTTAGGCTTTCTAAAGTACTTTCCTGGGGCAAAATCTGACAAAAAATATCAAGACTGTTTGCAATTTGTATGGAGTATGTTGCCGTTTTGCCTTGAAATTTAACTGTGAGTAGAAGTCAACGAATGTATTCTAGGGCAAAATTGCGACCTTCCGCTTAGTGATGATTCTGGTGGGTACACGTTGTAGGCCTATACACTGTACATAATACATGCACCTGTATTGCCATGGACTGTCTAGACTACATTGCTGTGCTCTAAAATGCTCTAATAATTAGGGAATTTAAATTAGAATTTAAATCGTGGTCTTTTTGCTGGATGACACTGTAGCAATGGATCACAATTAGGCCTAAGGGTTAGCTTGGGATTTTTACATTTAGGAACCAAACCGTGTCACTAATCCCAGTACTCAATTTCCAAGTTTCAGTTACTTACAATTTTAATTTCCAAGTTGATTTAAACAATTATTTTGCAGTTATACTGATCCCATAGAGTGCATTATCTTCTTCAAAGGTGAGATTTACCGAGGGGTGGGGGGGGGACCTGCTCATTCAAGGGGGTCTGAACTTGACCCCGATAGGGCTAACATGACCAATTTCAGTGAAAATAACCCCTAACGGGAGTTAACGGATGCCCGTTTTTGTTGTGAAATTATACTAGTTTGCAAGTTTTTTTTATAAGGGGGACCAATTTGCAGTAAAATTAAACCCTTGTGGGACATGTTCTCAATACGTGACTAACATACCTTCTTTAAAAATACACTGAGCATATTTATTAGTGCAAAAAAAATTAAAACATTCGTTCATTGAAAAATCAACTGTTTTATCATGCATAATGTACCTTCAATAGTGGAAAAATGTTGATATGCTGGAAGATACCTTCCCTATTTTAACTAGTTTTCATGATTACAAATATTTTCATTACGCTAAATTTCACTTTTAAATTGACAAATTAATGACTCATTTTAATTTGTTAAAGTTAATTGACTTTAGACTCGCCAAATGTATGAGAATGAGTGTGTCAGCACAAACATGACGGAATTTAAGGACACATTGGTCATTTGCTTATAGTCTTGATGAATTTTGTAATAAAAAGTCCTAATTTTAAGTTGTAGAAATATTTGAAATTATGAAATTTAATCCCCAAAATATTTAAAAAACATTCTTTTTAATTCAAACCACTGTTTAGCACTATTTTGTGGATTCTATATGAAGACTTAGATTTAATAGTCAATAAGACATTTTGACTAATTAATAGTTTCAGTGTAGACATTAGCCAATATACTGCAAGAAAAATACACACTTGGGGTTTATTTTTGAATGATATGTTAAGTTACATTTTCCTAATATTTTTATCATTGAAACCAGTCACAAATCACAAAATGAATTGATACCCCTAGTCAGCGGCTTTTTTGGCACGTGAATTGGTCCCGACAAAAATTCAAGAACCCCCCAGGAATTAATTCAAAATATCTTAAGTATATTTAAAATAGAACGTGCATGCCCCCAAATCTCTTAAAGCCTGTACAAAGAGATACGAGCTGCTACCTTTCATCCCCCGGTACCCACGTTCCAGTCAATTGTGGGGGGGGGTTAGTAATTAAAGCGTAAAAAAAATATCTAATATATCTGTGAATACTGTATAGTCAAAGCCACTTACTGCATGAATTATTGTGTTCTGTGACCTGAAAACCGGAATATATGGGCATTTTGAAAGACTTTTTAAAACATTTGAATCATATTTGGTTTCGAAACTTACCCACCCATACTCGAAAATCAATCAAATAATTGAAAAAGCCTTGACCTACGCGCAATTAATCGCCTCTAATTTGTCCCTTTTCCGTAGTTTCCCTATTCATTTGTACGTGCACGACCGGATTCTTAGGTTACAGCCAAGGGCCGCCGTTGCAATTTCCAGGTTCCTCACGTCACGCGCGGTGATAGCCTATCCAGTGTATAGGATCAGTGGTTTTAATCAATCAGTTATGAAAAAAAGAAATCAACACAGCTCTCCTGTATCATGGTAATGCCATACATTGAATTAAGTGTGTAGACCTGGATATCATCTTTGTTGGTGTTGCCAAAAGCACAAAGAGGCAAAAGCATTCACATAAGTGGAGCACACTACGGTATATTATATTATACTTGACAAGATTTCTGTCTGTCTGCCTGCCCCTTTTCTCAAGGCCGTATGGTCACAAAAACTGGTGGGTAGGGGTAGCTGGGCTGGGCCAGATCAAGTTCATGGTTATAGCGGGATAGCACAAGCCGGGTAATCGCAAAAAAAAAAAGCTTTTACAGAATATAGTGCTTTAAAAAAAGCCAGGTGATTGCAAAACCCAGGGATTGTACAAGAGTGCGTGAGATCAGCAATGCTGCATGGGACGGTGGCCATGGTGCTCTGAGTGAAATAAGGTGGGATTTTATTGGAGGATCGAGAGTGATCGTGAGGAGCGATGTGGGGAGTGGTTGTGAAGTTGATGGATAGGAAGACGGCTGGGAACCTGATGAGTGTGGGTTTGGAGCGGTAGCAGGTTGCATTGTGAACATGTTTAGAGCTTGTGTTGGAGGTGAGTGGTTGAAGTAATGTGTGCTGAGACCAAAATAGACATGGAAGAAGAAGAAACTGGAGGAGAGGAGGAGGATTGGGAAGCCACCCTGGTCATGGGCTAAAAACAGATTTATAACTTTGGATTGAGACTATTAGAAAACAACATTTCTGCAATGGCGTCACCCTACACTTTTAAATGCACTAATGACAATACATATAGGGCGAGCAGTGTTTCTTGCACAAATAAAGGGTTCCAACAGTCTTACCAGTTCCGCTAACATGCCATTTCAACACCCAAATCATTCTTTATAGAGAAATGTCTTTACGATCTCTCTGTAAAGGGGAGGGGTTCTGCTCATATCAGCAACC